>SJYQ01001363.1:652702-746418 GCA_006410935.1 Redunca redunca
GAAAAGAATAAAATACCTAGGAATATATCTACCTAAAGAAACTAAAGACCTATATAAAGTGAAGTGGCTCAGTCGTGTCCAACTCGCGGCCCCATGGACTGTAGCCTACCAGGCTCCTCCATCCCTGGGATTCTCCAAGCAGGAATATTGGAGTGGGTTGCCATTTCCTTCTCCAGGAGATCTTCCCAATCCAGGGATTGAACCTGGGTCTCCCATATTGCAGGCAGACGCTTTACCATCTGAGCCACCAGTGAAGTCAAGACCTATATATAGAAAATTTATAACACTGGTGAAAGAAATCAAAGAGGACACTAATAGATGGAGAAAAATACCGTGTTCATGGATCAGAAGAATCAATATAGTGAAAATGAGTATACTACCCAAAGCAATCTATAGATTCAATGTAATCCCTATCAAGCTACCAGCAGCATTTTTAACAGAGCTAGAACAAATAATTTCACAATTTGTATGGAAATACAAAAAACCTAGAATAGCCAAAGCAATCTTGAGAAAGAAGAATGGAATGGGAGGAATCAACCTGCCTGACTTCAGGCTCTACTACAAAGCCACAGTCATCAAGACAGTATGGTACTGGCACAAAGACAGAAATATAGATCAATGGAACAGAATAGAAAGCCCAGAGATAAATCTACACACCTATGGACACCTTATCTTTGACAAAGGAGATAAGAATATATAATGGATTAAAGACAATCTCTTTAATTTCCCAGCAAGTGTTGCTGGGAAAACTGGTCAACCTCTTGTAAAAGAATGAAACTAGAACACTTTCTAACACCATACACAAAAATAAACTCAAAATGGGTTAAAGATCTAAATGTAAGACCAGAAACTATAAAACTCCTAGAGGAGAACATAGGTAAAACACTCTCCGACATAAATCACAGCAGGATCCTCTATCACCCACCTCCCAGAATATTAGAAATCAAGGCAAAAATAAACAAATGGGACCTAATTAAAATTAAAAGCTTCTGCACAACAAAGAAAACTATAAGTAAGATGAAAAGACAGCCTTCGGAATGGGAGAAAATAATAACGAAGCAACTGACAAATAACTAATCTCAAAAATATACAGGCAACTCCTGCAGCCCAATTCCAGAAAAATAAATGACCCAATCAAAAAATGGGCCAAAGAGCTAAATAGACATTTCTCCAAATAAGACATACAGATGGCTAACAACCACATGAAAAGATGCTCAACATCACTCATTATCAGAGAAATGCAAATCAAGACCACACTGAGGTACCATTTCACACCAGTCAGAATGGCTGCGATCCAAAAGTCTACAAGCAACAAATGCTGGAGAGGGTGTGGAGAAAAGGGAACCCTTTTACACTGTTGCTGGGAATGCAAACTAGTACAGCCACTATGGAGAACAGTGTGGAGATTCCTTAAAAACTGGAAATAGAACTGCCTTATGACTCACACAGCAATCCCACTGCTGGGCATACACACCGAGGAAACCAGAATTGAAAGAGACACGTGTACCCCAATGTTCATTGCAACACTGTTTATAATAGCTAGGACATGGAAGCGACCTAGATGTCCATCAGCAGATGAATGGATAAGAAAGCTGTGGTACATATACACAATGGAGTATTATTCAGCCATTAAAAAGAATACATTTGAATCCATTCTAGTGAGGTGGATGGAACTGGAGCCGATTATACAGAGTGAAGTAAGCCAGAAAGAAAAGCACCAATACAGTATACTAACACATATATATGGAATTTAGAAAGATGGAGATGATGACCCTGTATGCGAGACAGCAAAAGAGACACAGATGTATCGAACAGTCTTTTGGACTCTGTGGGAGAGGGAGAGGGAGAGGGAGAGGGTGGGATGATTTGGGAGAATGGCATTGAAACATGTATAATATCATATAAGAAACAAATTGCCAGTCTAGGTTCGATGCAGGATACAGGATGCTTGGGATGGGTGCACTGGGATGACCCAGAGGGATAGTATGGCGAGGGAGGTAGGAGGGGGGTTCAGCATTGGGAACACGTGTACACCCGTGGCGGATTCATGTTGATGTATGGCAAAACCAATAAAATATTGTAAAGTGGTTAGCCTCCAATTAAAATAAATAAATTTAAATTAAAAAATAAAATTAAAAAATAAATTTAAAAAATAAAGGAAGAAAAAAAGCAGTGTGCCTGCCTGATTGGTGGTCCGGGAACACACCTCACCACTGGTACCATAGGTGCTACCCTGTTCCTGAGTCAGTGGCCTCTGTCCAGGAGGTGTTCCCACTGTCTCCTGCGTTTGTGCTTTTCCTCCCTTCTCTGGACAGGTCTCAGCGTGCACACATGCCAGAGTGTCTGCTGTCTAATAAAACAAAAACACACTGTTGTGTAGCAATAGGTACCTGGAAGACTGTCTCATAGGCAGCTTTTAAATTATTCATCAAATGAGTGAAGGAACATGTTTACTACTGGCATGTCATTTTTTTTTACCCTATAAAATCCTTTAGTGTTCCCTCCCTCCCTCTCATTGGCCCCCCATCCTGGAGCTGGTGGTATAACTACTAAATTTGATACTTGAGATGGATTATGTTTTATCACTCCTTGCTCTATATGACAAAAACATTTTCAGTAACTATTGTGAAAAGAAACAAGTAAAAAATGGCAGAAAAGAACTACAGATGGGAGAAGTTTTCTTTTATTATTATTTTTTTGTATATAAACATGCCAGAGGAAAAAATAAGTAAATAAGCATATGCATAATAACAAGTGAAACAGCTATGAAAGATAACAGTAGCATGGTGATAGTTGTTAATTACATCCGTACAAGTTTTAATGCCTCAATGCATTTTAAAATAGCTGTGCCTGCCTGTCTTTTGTTGTGACAAATGATACCACGATGACTTCTCTTTATTAAGCAACTTTTTAAAAATTTAAGCACAAAAACTCCAAGTGGTCACATTAAAAGGACAGAGTTAGAGTATGACGTGTTTTTGTTTTATTTTTCCCTTTATTATAGTCTCTGGATGATGTGTGTTTATTTTGCAGCTCCTGTTTAAATGCAAGATTAGAGAGTTCTACAGGGCTTGGGGACACAAGCTATGCCTGAGGCAAGCTTGAAGGGTTCCAAATCTTTCAGAGTTTATTCTTGGAAGAGATGCATGTGACTGAGTCTGTCTGAGTCCAGGGCCAGCTTATAACTGGAATTTCTCCAAATAAACTGCCATGTACAAAACAGTGTGGTCAAAATAAAAGACTTGTGAGAATTGATCTGGCTTTTGGGCCACTATTGTGCAAACACTTAGAGAAGGTGGACCTCATGGACAAACGGTGAACAACCACTGAAGAAAGAGCCCCTTTGTCTTCCAGTGAGTGGAGAACCAAGGACTTTCTCAGCTGTGGAATGGAGATACCATTTCTTTTTATTAGTTTTGTAGCAGATAAGAACTTTGAAATAATTTAAAGGAAAGTGAGAAGTCCTTGGCAGGGCTCCGAGCTCTGGGGTGGCGGCCCTGTGTGGAGCAACAAAGCTGGTGCCAGATCTGGGTCAGGGACACAGGCTCTGCCCCTTCCCTCCCGCGCCCCTGCCTCCGGGACGGAGCTCTGCGCTCCAGCTGCCGCAGGTCCACGGTGCGGAGTAAAGTGGGGCCACAGCGGCCTCCCGTCTCCTGCCACTGCGTCTCTTCCAATCAGGAGACCATGCTCTGGCCCAGTGTGGAACCTTGACCCCCAGGCCAGATTCTCAGAGAAACGGCTCTGATCCACCTGGCTTGGCTCAGGTGTCCCGCGGAGGTCTCCCGAGCTGTGGCCAGGGAGCAGAGCTCTCGGTAGCAAAGGTGGTGGCTGCAGGCCTGTCCGATGAAGCCGTGGGTTGGCGCGGAAGGGTGTGACAGGTGTGCTGGGGTTGGGGGGGCCGGAGGGGCAGGAGCGAAGGCAGGGCTGTCAGGCGGATGCTAGTTTCCTAAAATGTTTGCTTGTTTGTGTGGCTGTGCTGGATGTTAGTTCCAGCAGGTGGGGTCTTTGCTGGGGCCTGCAGGACCTATTTCCCTGGCCAGGGATTGAACCCAGGCCCCCGGCATTCAGGGCATGGAACCTTAACCATGGAACCACCAGGGAAGTCCCTGTATGATGTTATAATAGTGGATATTGTCATTGAACCTTCTGTCCGTTTCCATAGAATGTGCAACACCAGGAGTGAAACTGACTGTCAACTTTGGATGGTGACGCAGCGCCTGTGTGGGCTCACCCTTGGTAAGAAATGCACCATTCTGGTGAGTGATGGTGATACAAAAAGTGGGGTAGCTTTACCTGTGTGAAGTCAGGCTGTGTATGCAAAAGTTCTGCACTTCCCCCTCGTTGTTGTAAACTTAAAGTTACTCTGAAAAAAATGTCTTTACAAAAATTTGAGAAGTTAAACCTGAACCTTAAAAAAAAAAAACTAGAAAGGAGACTTCTTAAAAGTTAAATATATTTGATATTTTCATTTTGAAAATGGATCTTGTCAAAAATATTAATTTTTCCACCTAAATATATTAATTCATGCCTAGAAAGTCTTAACATTCCCTTTCATCTTTATTTTTTAAAATATTGTAACACTTAGCTGGTGCTTTCCATCTTTTCTCATCCCATTCCTAAAACTCCTATAAATGCCTTCCGTACATAGAGATCACCATAGTGAAGTTAGAATTCATCTCTCATTTTTCTTTTTTTATTTTTCCAAGTACACATTGCACATTTCTTTAAGATTTCTTATTACTTCTGGGGCTTAGGGTCTTCCGTGGCTTTATATCATTTTAAGAGCAATAGATAATGAGTAGACATTTTACTATTACTCTCAATTCCAAAATGCTTTAGCATTCTACTTACTCCTTTCTTAAAAAATGGGAAATAAAAGTGGAGAAACATACAGTGCGTATAAAAAGAAATCTAACCTACGACTCAGCAATTCCATTTCAGTGAATTTGTGAAAACATAGTAAACAAATTCTCAATTATTATATATTAATGTATTATTACATTATTTACAATAAGAAACTGATGTAATTTTAATGTCCCATATATAAAGGCTTAGTTGCAATAATTATGGTATTCAATGAATTACTCTTTTAAAAAAAATTGCCATCAGTGCTTCCAAGATAGTGTTTATGATTTTATGAATTGAATTTTATATTAGACACACATATATGACATATGTACAATGCATACAAGCCCATTATATATAAATATTCAGTGATTCAGTGATAGTATAAATCAGTATTTCCTTTCTCTATAATGATTTTCTGCATTTTCCAAATTTTCTACAATGAGCATATGTTATTTCTGTAATCTGAAAGTCGTATTTGTTAAAACCTAACAAAAAAGAAGCCTGGTGTCCTTTTTTGATATGGTGGTCTTGAAATTTTCTTCTAACAATGCAAAGAAAAGACATGTGTCATTTTATTCTTCAGAAACAAAGCAAAATGAACCACTGGAACAGACTGGGCACACGGGCATCACGACGTGCAGTCAGTTCATAAAGCCTGCTATTCTGTACACAGAGCTCAGAATGTACCCTGACATTCCTGAGCATCGTCTGTAACTCATCATCCTTATGAATCTGTCATCAGTTTTCTCAAAGGAATTTCCACTTCTGTAATGTTACTTTTTCCATTATGCCTTATTTCAACCAAAATAGTAAGAGGACATAAAGTCTATTTCCTTTGCTTTGTATTCTCTCCTTGCCTGGAAGAAAAAGTAATTAAATATGTTTTCCTTTATCTGATTTTTTTCCCCCTAGGCATCCTGGGAAGTGGTCACAGAGTCAGTTTTCTGGGATAGCAATTTCTGTATAGAATGGACTTCCTCCAAACCACCTAAAATGATCAAAAGTTTATCCACATTTAAAAAGATGGAAAATGTGTTGGAACATTTATTTTTAGCTCTTGTATTTATTATTACCAGGATATGAAGGTAGGTGACACAATAATAGAAGTGGATAGAGAAAAAGGGAAAACAGAACTGCTTTGTTCATTAATTTTTCACTTAAGATCATGCATGGCCTCAGTAGCCTCTGATACTGGGAAATCCATCAGTCTCTCTCTCCAAAAGGCAGGCTCTGTGCAAGCAGGAACCAGGCCCATCTGGTTCACCTTCGGAATAGTGAGCGGTGCACAGGGCATGGTCCATAAGTATTTGCTAAGTGACAGGTTGATTTTTGAGGCAGAAGTAGAAAATACTAGTTAGTTAGGAAAGTACTTGTGACTGATGTCAGAATAATCCTACATTATTTTGTTTGACTTTTATTGACTAATATACTGGCTGCATTGTTCACAGAGTGTAGGGCAGTATCAATAGACTTTCTTTTCTATCTAGAAACCTGTTCTCACTCACAGAAAGTGCAAAGAATGTTTTTGCTGTATATCGAGTGAGAGCAAGTTGCCCCATCACCACCGGACACTGTAGTGTGTATCCTGTGTTATTCTACATAATCGCAATACAGCCATCAAATTCAAGTCATTAACACTGACGTATTGCTACCATCTAATTTATGCACTCTTTTCAGATTTCTTCAGTTGTTTCAATAATGTCATTTATAGCAAAAGGATTCAGTCCAAAAATCATGTATTGTATTGAATTTTTATGTCTCCTTCAATCTGGAATATTTCCCAAGTCTCTCCTTGACTTTTGTGACATTGATTTGACAATTTGGAAACTTTACAAATGAGTCATTTTTTTTTTAATGTCTTTCAAGTTTGGTTTGTCATATATTTCCGTATAATTTGCTGCTATGCACAGTTGGGCTTCCTTGGTTTGGTGGTTCAGGTGGTGAAGAATCTGCCTGCAATGCAGATGATGTGAGTTAGGTCCTTGGGTCAGGAGGATCCCCTGGGGAGGGCATGGCAACCCACTAAAGTATTGTTGCCTGGAGAATTTCATGGACAGAGGAACCTTGCGGGCTACAGCCCATGGGGTCTCAAAGAGTTGGACACGCCTGAGCAACTGACACATAATTGGCAAGAACGTCACCATAGGATGACACAGGCGTTGTGAATGTGTCCTCCTCACTAACCCTGTCAAGTGGTCCATGATTCCAACTTGCCCCAGTCCTCCTCGTGTTCACTTTGATCACTTCCTGATTTTTCCAACCAAAAAATGCTCTTTTCTGTTTGCAATTAATGTGTATTTTGTGGGGAGGTGCATTAAGATTGTATAAATACAAAATTCCTCATCAAAATTTGATGAGCAGTTCTATATCTGTTGATTTCCCTTGGTTCAATTTGGTGATGGTTGCCAAATGGTGATTGGCTGATTCCATCATTCTTTCTGCATTTATCAGTTGATGGAAAGCACCAATTAATTAATATATTTGTTTTTTACTTTTTGTCCCCTTCACCTGTTTCTCCCGACTATCATACCCTGTCTCTGGCAGTCACCAATCTCTTCTCTGTACCTAGGAGCTTGTTAATATATCTGTTAGATTCTGCAAATAAGAGAGGCCTTAGGGTATTTGCCCTTTTCTATTCTGATCCGTTGATCTGAGTGCTCGTTTTTACACCAATACTGTACTGTGTTAATTACTGTAGCTTTGTAATATATAAATTGTTTATGCCTAATTTTTTACTGGTGGGCACAAAATTCAAATAATGGAGCTAAAGACTAACATCCCTAGAAACATTATAAACAAATTCAAACTTAGGTTAATGTGAGTAAGGATTTTCTAAGAATAAAGCTTTGCAAATAAGTTGAACATAAAAAAAAAAAAAAATTCTGCCTGAATTCACCACTCAGATGTCCCTGTACCTACTCTGGGGCAAAAAGATTTGAGGCTGGAGAGATACCAGAAATGCCACTGCTTGAACTGCCTTCGAAGGGAGGAAACTGAGCCAAAGCTCGCAGCAGCGGGGGACTGGTACCCCCCCGGAAGAGGGGGTTCAGGGAGGCACACTGAGGGGTGCATGGCTACAGCGTGCACTGGACATCTGGAAGAGGGAGTTCAGGGAGGCACACCGAGGGGTGCATGGCTACAGCGTGCACTGGACATCTGGAAGAGGGAGTTCAGGGAGGCACACCGAGGGGTGCATGGCTACAGCGTGCACTGGACATCTGCTCAACCGATGGGTTGGAATGTGTGAAGACGACAGTGTCATCCCTTGTTAGTCAAAGTGACCCAACCTTTGTCTGGTGTGCATTTTGGGCTTTTGTTGGGCTTTTGTGTAACTGAAACTCTGTAAGTTCCTTAAGTTCTTTGTATCATACATCTTGGTAATGCCTTTCTTTTTGCAACCAGAACACTCTGTGCTTCCAATTCTTTACTCTTGTTTGTATATATACACAAAGTTTATGACTTGCTGACTCAGATTCCCTCAGTCTGTTAATACACACTGGGGGTAAGTTAGAGACTTTGAAATAATGCACTACCTTCTTAATGAATCCAGATGCCTTGTTGGGATTGCTGGTTCTCTTCCAGTGTGACAAATGGCATTCTGGCAGGGTAATAGAGGCATTCTCTCCACAATTCCAAGACAACAGTGGAAAAGCTGTAAAGAGACAGCTAATCAATTGGTCTTTTCTGTTTAATTCCGGATGACTTCTGCTAACTACTTCCATTCAAAATCTATTTAAATAACCAAGTAATTTTAAATATAGAGTAAATCTGTCTGTATGGGTGTATGCATATATGTGAGTATGTGTGTATAAATATGTGTGTATATGTGCATAAAACCTCTCTCCTGTCTTTAGAAAATATTAATGCCAGTTAAGAAAGATATATCTATATTAAGTAACAGGGTTATAAAACAAACGTAAGAAGAAAGATGAAGAAGCAACATCCACCATCATCAATACAAAAGAAATGGAGCCAGTAATGAGTTTAATACAAACTGTATATTATCAAATCCCATGGATTCTCTAGGAAGATATGGCCCCAATCGGGCTTCTCAGGTGGTACAGAGCTAAAGAATCCACCTGTGAATACAGGAGACACAGAGACACAGTTTAGGCACAGTTTAGATCCTCCAGGAAGATTCCCTGGAGGAGGAAATGGCAGCCCACTCCAGTGTTCTTATCTGGGAAATTCCACAGACAGAGGAGCCTGGCAGGCTAAGCCTGTGGGGTTGCGAAGAGCTGGACATGACGCAGTGACTGAGCGCACACAAGGCCCTGGTTTTTCACAGGCATCAGAATAAACAGGGAAACGACCTAGTTCACCGTGCTAGGATAAAAGCAAACCAATTACTGTGAAAGGTGCTCACATTCTTCAATTAAAGGGAAGACAGATATCTCGAGAGAGTCTTTATACGCACTATATGCATTCATATTGATCAGAGATGCTATTTCTCCCAAAAAATTAAAAGAACTACTTAGTAAATATCATGGAACTTACGGTGAAAATAAGGTTAGACAAAGCAGTCAAACCATGTGGGTACGTAATCAGAACAGTAGGAACAATACTAATTCTAGAAAAACCAAATACAAGTACAAAGATGTTACATCTTGATAAAGAACTATTACAGTGAGTATAGAATTTCATGTCTTTGAAAAGAAGTGAAGAAATCTCATTAGAAAAGAATGTAAGGTGGATTGAAGCTGCAAAATCAGATTCATAGATAAATGCATTAAGAGTAGAGAGATTGGTGCAGAAATCGTTTCCAAGACAGACCCCAAAGTCAGGCAAGCACAGAGAAGAACAGTGAATGGGCGTCACCCTGAGTCCCTTTGCAGCTCGCCCTGCGCAGCGGTGATAGGACAGCTTGCAGCTGTGCCCAGACTCGGTGCTGACGTCATCCTGTATTTCCTGTTTGCATGCGAGTGAGTTTATGTTGCAGAAGCAGGTATTATGGAACAACAGACAGTCCTTTTTGTGTGACGTATGTATGGGTGTTTTAGGGCACCAAATTCACCACCTTCCCAAAACATTTAAGAAACTTTAATAAACAAAGGTTTTTGTTTATTTGCATATAACTTATAATTTAAATTACCTTTTTTGTGTGTGTTGTGTGGTATTCAGTTTACCATTTACAGATCTATGTAATAGATATTCTACTAAATGACAAGTTCACTGAAGTTTGGCAATTAGCTAAGTGAGGGTATTTTTCATAATCGAAAGTGGTGTTTTTTTTTTTAAAAAAATCATTCATATGATTTTTAACACTGTTTTTACAGTCAGCTATTTGCCAGGTTGGGAGTGGATAGTACTTTTCTAAAAAAGGCACTATTTACAGTGCTTCTGTGTATTCCACGCTGTCATATTTGTATCACAACATTAAGATAAATAAGAGGAAATAAAACAATTTCAACTTGTGTGGTTTACTGTGAGATCTTCGATAATACTTTAGAATGCAGTAGGTTTTGGCAAGTTTCTCCCTAACAAGTAAAGATGGATCTTCAGGAAAAATCAAAGTTACTATATTATATGGGCTGTTGTGTTAACAGCACTTGAGGAAAATGAAAATGGGTGCCTAGTCTAAATGTAAATGGCATATCCAGTGTGGAAATAAATGACCACAGGATAGAAGAACTGTTGAAATATACGCCTGCCTTGAGTTTGGCCACTCAATCCAATCTGATGAAGTAAGTGCTAAGATTTAGCAGTAGCACTTACCACTCTATGGCTCTGTGGGAGCTGATACTATTTTTTGTGTCCTTTCCTCTTAGGGAGAAAATGCACAGCACCCAGAGAAATACAAATACAGAGGAGCTGGAAAAATTAAAAGGAGATTGTGATTATCAAGAAGTTGCAAATAGTTCAAAATTTTAGCATATTCCTCTTGGAATTAAGTTCTGAGATGAGATGCTGCATATGTTAAATTTATAATTCTATGTAAGCTTCAGATTAGGGAAGGTTTTTCTCACCATCATTGTTTTCTCTATCCCCCCAACAAATTTCTCTTGAGAATGTATCTCCCAGATTGCAGAGAAATAGGGATCTGATGATTACAGGCTGACTTTAAGCCTTCCCAGGTGGCTCAGTGGTAAAGAATCTGCCTGCCAATGCAGGAAACACAGGAGACGGGTCCATCCCTGGGGTCGGGGAGATCCTCTGCAGGAGGAAAGGGCAGCCCACTCCAGTATTCTTGCCTGGGGAGTCCCATGGACAGAGGAGCCTGGCGGTCTCCAGTCTAAGAGGTGGCAAAGAGTCAGACATGACTGAGCACATAGGCCTGTGTGCATGCACGGCTGACTGTATCAGTCTAGAGAGATGAGTCAGTCAGGAAGTTTTTAATGCTCTTCTGCCTGGACAATTGGGAGTTTGGGAATTGGGGTTTCAAATTGGGTGCACCTCACTTAATATATTTTTGACACATGTCAATTAGGAAAATGATTCTGAAGTGTGACTTTCTCCTGTACATTGAGGAGTAGTGACAAAATTATCAAAATCCTTGATTCTAAAATCTGACTGCCTGACTTCCAGTCTTCATCTCATTGTAGGTTTGTCATTTTCAGAAGGTTACTAAATCTACACCAGCTGCGGTTCCTTCTGCAGAATAGGGAGGAATCTCATATGAACCTTAAACGACTGCAGTGAGGATTGGATGGGACAAGGCTCACAGTGTCCCTAATAAAGTCCTTGGCACAGAGCAGACTCTGGATGCCTGTTAGCTTTCACCTTTATCACTATTGTTACCGCCCCAGCTGCAGGTCCAGGCGGTGGCAAGATGGAGTTATTCTCCCAGGACAGGCATAGCTACCCTTCGGAACGTGAGCACTAAAGATAAACTACCATCATTTATCTAAAACTGAGAGTTGCTACACCACTTGTTTCTGGGTGTGTCTGACTGGGTTTGCATTACCCTATAATCAAACTCTGATGGGTAACAATTTGCATGTGTGTTTCTGTTGCTGAAGACTCTTTTATCAGCAAATTGTACATGAAATAGTCATCATCACAAGAGGTGGACCAGCAGCTGAGTCACAGGATATTCAAGAGCATCTCAGAGTTTGCTTAGGTGATGCCACTGTTGTGAGTGACACAGGTAAAAACATATGTCGTGCGGATGGTTCTTAACAACTGATCGGAGAAGGCTATGGCACCCCACTCCAGTACTCTTGCCTGGAAAATCCCATGGATGGAGGAGCCTGGTGGGCTGCCATTTCTGGGGTCGCACAGAGTCGGACCCGACTGAGTGACTTAGCAGCAACAGCAGACGACTGACTGATTAAGTCAGTACAGAATAGCACAGCCAAGTGTCATTCTTTGTTTTTAAATTATCTTTTAATCCCTGGTGTCTCAGCTTGTAAAGAACTTTACTGTTGAACAACGTTACTGTTACACAACGTTACTGATACACAAAATTCTGAAACATGTATACTATCATGTAAGAAACGAATTGCCAGTCTGTGTTTGATACAGGATACAGGAAGCTTGGGGCTGGTGCACAGGGATGATCCAGAGAGATGATATGGGGTGGGACATGGGAGGGGGGTTCAGGAATGGGAACTCAGGCACACCCGTGGCGGATTCATGTCAATGTATGGCAAAACCAATACAGTATTGTAAAGTAAAATAAAGGCAGCAACAACAACAACAAAAATCCAAATCACCAAAAGGAAAGTGGCAATTTGAAGACAGATACATACCATGTTTCATTCTGACTAATTAAAACAAATCACAGGATGGTAACAAATATCTTAGTATTTCAGAATGAGTGCATTTAAAAATCAGCCTTCCTCAGAAATTGGCTGAATTGATTGTTGTTTTGTTTTAGATACAGATATGTTCTAGGAGCTTTACTGTTTTAAAAAAAGTAAATACTAGAAATAACAATTAAAATGTATGTGCAAATCAGTATATTTTTGTCAAAAGTAGAGGCATTAGGTAAAAATGGTCTAGCCTTTTCTTTGCAAATTACTCTCAGCACAGTTTTATTTTTATTCCCCTTTGTGGTGGCCAGTTTTATTCCTTCTCCCTTGCAGACCCCATCGCTGGTCCCTTTCCTCTTTCTTCCTGTTGCATTTTTAGCCTAGTGTTCTCCAGTGCGGTTGGACTCACATCTGCGGGCTTCTTCTGTGGCAAGCATGAG
The DNA here is from genome assembly GCA_006410935.1 of Redunca redunca. Taxonomy (NCBI): domain Eukaryota; kingdom Metazoa; phylum Chordata; class Mammalia; order Artiodactyla; family Bovidae; genus Redunca; species Redunca redunca. The sequence continues at coordinate 665,685 of SJYQ01001363.1, forward strand.
TGTTCACGTAACATTCATACGTCCTCTCGTCCTCCCTGGCAAAGCCATGGTTTCATTCAGGGCAGCAGTGTACGGCTACACACTCTCTCTTCCTGGTTCCCTGCAGCCAGGCTCCCTCGACCACGTGCCACAGGTCTAGCCACTGAGAATGTGAGTCGAAGTCTAGTGGGCGTTTCTCGGAAATCCTTTGTTTTCCTGAAAGAAAATTACTGAGACTGGTGAAGACCCTTTCTTCTTTTTACTGGTGCGATTGCTGACGCCCTGAAGATGAAAGCCCACGTGCTGAGCACAGAGGGAGGAAGGGACAGCCTGCGTCCATGACGACGCTGTTTAAGCAGCTGCTGGATCGACAGCAGCAACTCTGTTACCTCCAGACTTTTCATTACATAAGAGAAAAAAAGAAGCCCCTATTTGTTGAACCCACCATGCACCAGTTTTCCTGTAACTTGCAGTTAACTTAGCCATGTTCCTACAAGCACATTAATCCCTGGACATTGGTGGAGAACTCAACATTTATGACTGGTCTTTATTTTAAATGATGCTTATAGAATACATAGGATCACAGCTTCCAGGCCTATTATATTTTCCTGGTAAGAGTAAGTTCTTTCTTTTTTCATGGACCTTATAATCACTATCTCCTCTCCATCACCTGAAAAACTCATCCTTTCTTTAGAGAATGGAAGCCTCCAGAAACGTCCTCGCCAGTCCTCTCCCACGTCTCCCTGCCTTGCACATCAGTTCTCATCATGCTCGATCAGCCACGGGAGAATACACCTGCTTTTCTCAAAGGCAGTCCTTCCAGTTTTGCTCTGGACATGGGTCACCTCTGCCCTTCACTAGGGCACTGCTCCTTTCTTTCCCTCCTTTTTCTTCGGCATCTTCAATTTGTCTGCCGTTACTAGACCATTGCTGGAGGAGGAAATGGTAACCCACTGCAGTGTCCTTGCCTGGAAAACCCCATGGAGAGGAGCCTGGTGGGCTGCAGCCCCCGGGGTCATAAAGAGTTGGGCACGACTGAGTAACACGCAGTAGACCATTACAAGAATATAAAAATTCTAGCACTTTTCATCTTTGTAAAAACTTGCCTTCACACTTCTTCTTCGTTTAGTATCTGACCCATTTTCCTGCTCCCCTTTCTGTTCAGACAACTGGAAAACAATTTTTAGAGTGCGCCACTTTCTGACGTTTTCTTCAAGCAGGATTATAATCCTGCTTATCTTCCTACTAGGACACTAAACCCGTCTCCCAGTCAACAGCCTCTGTGTCGAGAATCCCACAGGACTGTGTTTTTAACACGTTGACAGCGTTTGGTGCAGTTTATTCATCTCTGTCTGAAACTCTTCTTTCTAAAGCACCACATCCCGGTTTGCTTCCTTCCTTACTAGCGGCTGCTTTCTGTCATCTCTAAAATGATAGAACTCTTGAGGCTAAATTTTACACTGTCTTTTTTGCTTATCTATATTTTCTCTGTAAATAATATTATCCCCTAAATAGCAAAAAATTGTATAAAATTTTACAGTAATTCCTAATGACCTCTGCTCTGAGCTCCAGACCCGTACACTGAAATACCCACTTGACGTCAGGTAGAGATCTAATGAACATCTCACATATGAGACATCCACGTAAATGATACTTTCCTCCTCCATCTCTATTTGGTTCCCAGTTTTCCAGTTTTCTCTCTCAGAAACTGGCACCATCATTAGCCAATTCTTAAAGCCAGAAACATGAAATTCATACTTGACATTTCCCTTTTCTTAATTCTCTGTATTCAGTCTTTCAGCAAATCCTGTTTGTTCCAGTTTCAGAACCTGTCTTGTATACCTGCTTTACTTTTTTCTGTTACACAACATCCATAATAATCTTTTGAAAAGTGAAAGCATTCACCGTAAAGGCTATAATTGAAAAGGATAGCCATACCAGTTGGTGGCAAGGCTGTGGAGCACTGAGACTGCACACTTGGTACAAGCTTTAATCGGTAAAATGACTTAAAAGAAGCAGCAGCATGGCCTATTAAAGTTGAAGATATGCCCTAGTTCTCTTCCTAAAAGCATTAAGAATGACTGCATATATGCAGTAGAGACAAGGATGGTGGTATTCATATCAGCAGTGTTCACAATATGCTCCCCAAAAAAGATAAATCCATGGTACATCCACAGTGGAATGGATTCAAACATTAAACGGAGGGATAGACATGCAATGGGCCACTATAGAACCATAAGAAATGAATGAATTACAGCTTCATGCAACAGCATGGATGGGAATTCATCCATGTTCTTGAACTTGTATCAACAATACTTATCAACAGAAGCCAGACACAGATTGATACAAAGGCAGTTCCACATGTGTGAAGCTCACAAACCTGGAAACCGGAGCTATCGTGTGTATCAGTTCATGCTCAGGTGGGACAAGTGTAGAGAGAAGTAAGAAATGACTACTGTGAAAGTCAAGATAGCAATCACCTATGAAGGGAAGGGACGGTGGTTTTGAGTGACAAGGGGTGGGTGGGGGTGTTCTGGGATGCCGGCAAGGTGTCCCTTGCCTGCGCCTGTTTTTACAGCCCGAGCGACTGAACGGAACTGGACCGAGCCACATCTGCATTGAGGCCCTGTGTACCTTCAGCGTCTGTTACATTTAGAAAATGCAGACAGGAAATATGCAAGTAACTTGCCCGGATGAAACCAGTGTGTGTAGAATGGAATCTGAACACCTCCTTGTGTCTGACAAGACCCTGCAGGAGCTGGCTGGGCTGCAAAGGCAAACTCATTTTGAAGTCCTTTGCTGCTTGTTAATCCCTCCGAATCTCACGTGCTTTCTGCCAGTGCCTTGGACGTATCAGGCACTCTTTACCCACTGTTCCCTCTTAAAAAACAAAAACAAAAACAACTACTATCCTCTGACTTTTGTTTGATGAGCTTCATCTTACCCTAAGTCTCAGGCTGAAATGTCGTCTCTTTAGAGAAGAGTTCCGGTAGAAAGGGTCTCCCTTTTATCCTCCGGCATACGGCCCCGTCTGCTTTCTCCTTTGTGCCCAGCACAATTTGTGATTCTTCTGGTGCTGCTTACTGATTTGCTTACTACATTCCCAACTGTACTGGAGGTCCTTGGAAGGCAGAGATCCTTTGCTTGTTTGTTTTTATCCTGTGACCCTAGGGCTTATCACACAGCATACTTGGCTAAGGATCACTGCAGGAAGGAAATCATAGATCGGATTTTAGGGAGAGATCCTGTCTGACCTATTTGAGGAATATTAATGATTGCATAATTAGACATTTTCTTCTTTGGTTCATGAGTGATTCTGAGTAATTAAATTTTTTCCATATCCTCTTTTCATACAAACACAAAATACCACATTGAAAATTGACCCCATTCTAAGAACAAAAGTGCTGTGTCCCAAAACGATTATATAGAATAGATAATGCTTCAGTGATTATAAAGTCCTTTTTTAAAAAATTTCTATTTTTTTAAGAGTTTGGCTGCACAGGGTTTTAATTGCAGCATGTGGCTTAGCTCCCTGACCACAGATCAAACCCGGGCCCCACAGCAAGAGTGCAGAGTCTACACCCCTGGACCACCAGCGAAGCCCCTGTTAAGTCCTGTTTTGAATGAGAGACGGTGAGAGCTAGAAAATGCACCGGCAGCCGCAGAGTTGGGAAGGAGACCGAGGAACAGTGAGGAGACCATTTCTTTGCAGCGGGAGGTTTGCTGGGAGAAGAGGAGGAGCGGGGGGCGCAAAGGAGAGAAACAGGACTAGGGACGAGCTGGAGTCCCGTCCGACGCACCTGCAGGCACGTGCGGGGCGCAGGTGGGGCTGAAGGGCACTCAGCCAGCGTCAGACAGTGGGCGACAGAGAGACTGTGTCTCGGCTGCCAGTGGACGCCGAGTGTCTCTTGTGGGTGGCATCTGATTGCATGTAGAAGGGGTCCAGTCATTTCTTTCCAGGCTATCCGTTTAAGAAGGCACCAAACAGAACTCTACTTTTTCACTATGAAGCACTGACAGTGGTGATTTGCCTTAAGAAACGGCCACCGCCCGTCCTGTGACTGTCTTCAGATGGCTGACCCCTGTGTGAGACGGTCAGTAGCCGAGAGCCACAGGGCCCTCAGGGTCCTCACCTCCAGACCCCGCCCCGCCGCTCTGCCAGGCTGGTCATCTAGCGCCCCGTCTTTCAGCAGGCTGTGAAATCAAGGAGCTTTGTCAATCTATTTAAAACATCTGAAAGCTAATGAAGTGGCCCAGCACGTTAATTAGCCAGTCAGTAGATCGTTCAGTCTTCAAAGCTCAGTTTCTTTTCTCTTCATTTATTTTCAAACAATTGAGCAGCAGCACATTAGGAATGATATCAGAATACTAATTAATTCCAGTTCAGTAAATTTCCAGATAAGTTTTTCATATTCATATTCTGGAAATAATTTAAAATGTAATTGCATAATAATGAAATTTACCTCTTTTCTATTAACCATAATGAAGGGAAAAACATGTTGATGCTATTTTTACATATACTCTAGAGATTTCAATAGAGTGTGTTAATAACACTGAGTCAGTAAAGTATAGTCCTCACAGAGAACAGAAGCATGTCCTCGTGTTGATTCGCTTAGTCACTCAGTCCTGTCTGACTCTCTGGCCCCATGGACTGTAGCTCTCCGGGCTTCCCTGTCCTTGGGGTTTCCCAGCAAGAATACTGGAGTGGATTGCTGTTTCCTCTGCCAGGGGATCTTCCCAAGCCAGACATCCTGAGGCTCCTGAATTGCAGGCAGACTCTTTGCCGCTGAGTCACCAGGGAATGTTGTCAGAATTGATATCTTGTATAAAATGTCTGTAAACTTAAATGGATAGGATGTTTGTTTTGTTACAAAATAAGATTATGAAATCCAACCATCAAATTTTATAGGACTTGTTTCAAGATGAATAATGTAATCCAAAATGTATTAAGAAAATGCCTTTTTTTTTTGGCCAAAGACAGAAAATTTTATTTGAAAATTCAACATTTTATTTACCCATTCTAAAAATAACTGGGGAACATTGGAGAGAAAAACATCACTGATATGATATCTTTTTATTTAAATCAGCTTGCAATAAATGAACTATCACTAAAAGTGTGGAAGATTAAAAATGACTAAATCAAAAGCAATATGAATATCAAGATTTGGAGACAGTTTTGAGATTACTACTTCATTTTGTGGCTTTGCAACCAATGATGATCAGGTAATATTTCCAGGGCTTAGCAAGCATTCCTAAAGAAGCTTACAAAATTACTAAAAATTTTTGGCCCTTTTCTTTTGTAAAATACGTGTTTGATCATTTAATTCTTGTTGAGGATCTGAACAGTACTATATACATTTTTCGTCATGGTATTCTGATGTTGTCTTGTATCATTGGCAGGCAATTTTAATAATACAAAGAAAGAAAAGGCACATAGAAAAAAAGGCAACCATAAATCTGTCACCAAATATTATTATATTTCGTATAGTCTGTGTCCATGCCAATCAGTGTATATAACTTCATCATGCATATATATATGACTTCCCTGGTGGCTCAGATGGTAAAGCGTCTGCCTGCAATACGGGAGACCCAGGTTCGATCCCTGGGTTGGGAAGATCTCCTGGAGAAGGAAATGGCAACCCACTCCAGTATTCCTGCTTAGAGAATCCCAGGGACAGAGGAGCCTGGTAGGCTACGGTCTATGGGGTCGCAGAGAGTCAGACACGACTGAGGCACTTCACTTCACTTCGCATATATATGTATTTTATATGATTATATACCTTGTGGCCGTTCCTGGTGGCTCAGTGGTAAAGAATCCACCTGTCAATTCAGAAGACATGGGTTCAGTTCCTGAGTCTGGGAGATCCCTTGGAGAAGGAAATGGCAACCCATTGCAGTATTCTTGCCTGGAAAATCCGATGGACAGAGGAGCCTCGTGGGCTTCAGTCCAGGAGGTCACAGACTTGGATATGCAGCAACTGAAACAACAGCATTTCCTACCTAATGCACTAGTGGGTCATTACTTTAGTTCCTTTTTCTTGTTTTCTTTGGATAGATCGTTCTTTTAAAATTCTTTTTCGTAATTAATTCATTTATTTTAATTGGAGGCTAATTATTTTACAATATTGTGGTGGCTTCTGCCGTACGTCGGCACGAATCAGCCACGGGTCCCCATCCTGGACCCTCCCCCACCTCCCTCCCCACTCCATCCCTCTGGCCTGTCCCAGTGCAAGGGCTTTGGGTGCCCTAGTTCACACGTCCAGTTTGGACTGGTCGTCCGTCTCACATGTGGTAGTATACGTGTTTCAGTGCTGTCCTCTCAGACCATCCCACCCTTGCCTCTCCCACAGAGTCCAAAAGTCTGTTCTTTGCCTCCGTGTCTCTCTTGCTGTCTTGCACTTGATGTGCTTCTGAATAACCTGTTCGTCGAGTTTCAAAATGCGTTCTGTTGGCTTTAAGGGTCAGTCCAACAAGTACTGTATGCCTTTCATCTATATTCACCAATGGTTAGCCCTCCATATCATCTTTGTTTTTTGAACCGTTTGTGAGGAATCCTCAGACACCATGATCCTTGTAGACGCGGGATGTCATCAGTTTGTATCACTAAGCGAAAGGACGTTTCTTACAGAATCTAATGACCTTTATGAAATTCAGAGAATTTGTTCCACTGTTTGCACTCCATCATCTAACATGCACTCCATATTCGATTATTTATGATAATGTCCCAAAGCACAAAGCTGGGTACTGCATTTTTCTGTAACTTTCTAAATGCAGCATTTTGCAGTTTCCTTTAACTGATAAAAACTTCTCAGCCTTTCTTTGTTTCTCCTGAAATTGGTAATGTTTAGGGAAAATAGAGCGGTTGTTTTGTAGAATTCCTCTTTTTTTCTGATTCTTACGGTGGGATTCAGACAGGGCCTTTTTAACAGGGATGCTGTGTATGTAGTGTGTTCTCGGTGTGTTACGATAGGAGGTGTTGGTGCTGTTCAGTTGCTAAGTTGTGTCTGACTCTTGCAACCCCGTGGATTACAGCGTGCCAGGCTCCTCTTTCTTGCACTGTCTCCCAGAGTTTGCTTGAATTCACGTCCATTAAGTCGGTGATGCCACCCAACATTTCATCTTCTCTCACCTCCTCCTCCTGCCCTCAAATTTCCCGGCGTCAGGGTCTTTCCCAGTGAGTCGGCTCTGCGTCAGTGGGCCAGAGCACTGACGTTTCGGCTTCAGCAGCAGTCCTTCCAGTGAATATTCCGGGTTGATTTACTTTAGGGCTGACTGGTTTGGTGTTGTGGTCCAAGGGACTCTCGAGAGTGCTCAACAGAAGGTACATGAAGCTAGCCTCTTCGATTGGATTACATTTGCTCAGTTAGAGAGAGTGTCTGACAGATTTATGCACTATGAAATTACCCCCCCCTGCATTCATTCATAATTACTAAGTAACCTAGAGGGAGATGCTTTTAGTTGTCCACAGCAAGAATTTAACTCCCACTGCTGATTTTTTCTAAATCAATTGCTCTTAAAGTCCTTGTAAAATAGTGAATATATAGCTCTTTCATTAATCCAGCATTTATTAGTAGGATGAGTGTTTTACTGAAAAAGAGAAAACAATTAAAAAAAACTTCCTTCTTCCTCTATGAGTGTGTGTGTGTGTGTATAAATACATATATGCGTATATATACACATATATATCTATTTGTGTTGTATAGATGTGTGGATTCATTTTTATTCAGTATGGTAAAATCAACGGCTGTCATTATTTCTTGCAATGCTCAGAAATTTTCAGAATTATCATCAAACTGTTCTTATGCCCTTTTCTCATGTTCTCATACATTTTTTTGACTGCGTAGTTGATTTATAATGTGTTGGCTTCAGGGGCACAGAAGTGATTCAGCTGTACTTACTGTTTTCAGGCTGTCTTCCATCGCAGAATATCACAGAACACAGGTGCAGTTGCCTGTGCTGTGCCCAGGTCCTTGTTCTCCAGCTCACTTGTCTTCTTAAATGGGTTTTTACATCTTGGCACAGAAATTTGTTAACAAAGTCAGTGTGTATCCTTGTGTTCTGTCTGTCCTAGCCGTGGAGCTGCTGCGTGCGCTTACAGACACTGAGCACGATGTGGGCACACATTGTTATCGTCTACGTGTGTGTGAAACCCTCAGTTCATGCTAACGCTTCTAACTTCAATTCAGGGCCTCAAGAGACTTCCATGAATCAGGAAGTGAGAAGAGGACAAAACAAAATGAGATCTGCCTTTTTTGGGGGAGATATGTATCATTTATAGGAGTTTATGTCTACATTTCAGGGGCAGAATTGTTGTATGTGGACACCTCAAAAAAAGCTTAAGATATCTTGTTTTTTGTAGAATGAATGCAGTGTCCACTTAAACAAAACTGGAGTTCTGTTAGTTTTTTTTTATTTCAAATTGAAATGCTTTTTTAAGAAAATTTATTTATTTATTTTAATTGGAGGACAATCATTTCACGACACCATGGAGGCCCTGCCATACATTGACATGAATCGGTCACAGGTACACGTGTGTCCCCCATCATGAACGCCTCACTGCCCTCCCCACCCCATCCTTCTGGGTTGTCCCAGAGCACCGGCTTTGAGTGCCATGCTTCGTGTGTCCAGCTTGATTGGTCGTCTGTTTTACGTATGGTAGTATACATGTTTCAAAGGTATTCTCCTGCATCGTCCCACCCTTGCCTTCTCTCTTTTGCTGCCTTACATACTGGGTCATTGTTACTGTCTTTCTAAATTCCATATATATGTGTTAATATACTGTATTGGTGTTTTTCTTTCTGGCTTACTTCACTCTGTATAATAGGCTCCAGTTTCATCCACCTCAAAACTGATTCAAATGTATTCTTTTTAATGGCCGAGTAATATTCTGTTGTATATATGTACCACAGCTTTCTTATCCATTCATCTGCTGATGGACATCTAGGTTGCTTCCATGTCCTGGCTATTATAAACAGTGCTGCAGTGAACATTGGCGTACACGTGTCTCTTTCATTTCTGGTTTCCTTGGTGCGTATGCCCAGCAGTGGGATTGCTGGGTCATATGGCCATTCTATTGCCAGTTCCTTAAGGAACCTGCACACTGTTCTTCCTGTTGGCTGTACCAGTTTGCATTCCCACCAACAGTGTAAGAGGGTTCCCTGCTGCGTATAGACCTTTTGACAGCAGCCGTTCTAACCAGTGTGAGACACCTCACTGTGGTTTTGATTTGCATCTCCCTAATAACGAGTGATGTTGAGCATCTCTTCATGTGTTTTGTAGCCATCTGTATGTCTTTTGGAGAAATGTCTCTTTAGTTCTTTGGCCCAGTTTTTGATTGGGTTGTTCATTTTTCTGGTATTGAGCTGCATGAGCTGCTTGTATATTTTGAAGATTAATTCTTTGTGAGTTGTTTTGTTTGCTATTATTTTCTCCCATTCTGAAGGCTGTCTTTTCACTTTGCTTATAGTTTCCTTTGCTGTGCAGAAGCTTTTATGTTTAATTAGATCCCACCTGTTTGTTTTTATTTCCATTACTCTGGGAGGTGGGTCATAGAAGATCTTGCTGTGATTTATGTCAGAGAGTGTTCTGCCTCTGTTTTCCTCTAAGAGTTTTTTAGTTTTTGGCCTTACATTTAGATCTTTAATCCATTTTGGATTTATTTTTGTGTATGGTGTTAGAACTAGTGTTCTAATTTCATTTTTTTTTTTACATGTGATTGACCAGTTTTCCCAGCACCACTTGTTGAAGAGATTGTTTTTTTCTGCATTGTACATTTTTGCCTCCTTTGTCAAAGATAAGGTGTCCATAGATGCATGGATTAATCTCTGGGCTTTCTATTTTGTTCCATTGATCTATATTTCTGTCTTTGTGCCAGTACCATGCTGTCTTGATGACTGTAGCTTTGTAGTATAGTCTTAATTCAGGAAGATTGATTTCCCCAGTTCTATTCTTCTTTTTCAAGATTGCTTTGGATATTCAAGGTTTTTTGTGTTTCCATACACACTGAAATTATTTGTCCTAGTTCTGTGAAAAATACTATTGGTAGCTTGATAGGGATTGTGTTGAATTTGTAGATTGCTTTGGGTAGTGTACTCATTTTCACTACATTGGGTCCTTCCAACCCATGAACATGGTATATTTCTCCATTTATTTGTGTTCTCTTTGGTATCTTTCAGTGGTGTTTTAGAGTTTTATATGTATATGTATGTCTTTTTTTTCTCTAGGTAAATTTAAGAAAGAATAGAAATGACATCAGGTTGACAGCTGGCAGTGGTTGCCCCAGTGTGACGTATCAACCAGAAGCAACACAAGCAGGTTGTTGCACTCATTCTGGAGTGACTGTGGCCCTTGACTCTTCATGCATGAGGAGAACATGATCCTTTTTTATTTCCAATTGCTAGTACTCTTAACACTCATTTTTTAAAATGTAAATAAATACAAATACAGTAAAAATTTTGGAAACTCTCACTGAATAGTGTAGTGTCTAAGCAGCTAAAAAGACATTTATCATAGCTACTAAGAGCTTCCCTGGTAGTTCAGAGGGCAAAGCATCTGCCTACAATCCAGGGAGACCTGGATTTGACCCCTGGGTCAGGAAGATCCCCTGGAGATAGAAATGGCACCCCACTCCAGTACTCAGGCCTGGAAAATCCCATGGACTGAGGAGCCTGGTGGGCTACCGTCCATGGGGTCGCAGAGTTGGACACAACTGGGTGACTTCACTTTCTTTGCCTGGACAAACGACGAGTTCCAAACCTACAGCACACAGCAAGTCCAGAGAGGGGCTTTGATTGTGTCGGTGTGACTTCTGACTCCTCGGTCGTCCTTGCTCTTCTGTTTTTGCTGTTCATTTGCTAATTTGTGTACAGTTCTATGTGACCCCATGGGCATCAGCACACAGGCTCCTGTGCCCTTCACTAGCACCCCAGACTTACTAGATTTGTGTCCAGTGAGCCAATGATTCTATGTACCTCCTCATCCTCTGCCAACCCTTCTCTTGTTGCCTTCAATCTTTCCCATCATCAGGGTCTTTTCCAATGAGTTAGATCTTCGCATCAGGTGATCAAAGTATTGGAGCTTCAGCTTCAGTCTTTCCAACTAATATTTAATGTTGATTTCCTTTAGGATTGACTGGTTTGGTCTTCGTGCAGGCGAAAGGGCTCTTCTCACTCGTATCCACTTCTCCTTTCACATCGGGTTCTGCCTGCTGCCTGTGTTCCATCTTTCCCCAGCTTTTCCGAGCCTTAGTTCATCAGCCTCTGAAGCAAAAAAGCATTTAAGACACCTGTGTTTTGCAAGAATGACTTAATTCCCAAAAGGCTATATGGATGATCTCAAGCTGACCCATATAGAACTGCAAGTGAAGTAGATCATGATATTCCTATAAATAGAGGGAAGTATTTTATGCATTCCACCATGAAATTTCTTACAATATGGCCTCTGAGGGTGTCCACTGAGTCTCTGACTCATAAGATGGAGAATAAGATTAAAAACCAATGGAATAATGAGGTCACATACCAGAGAGCCACATTTCAATCCACGTGGTTGACTTGCAAGCTGGTCCTCGGTGGAACTCCATTGATCGGTGAGAGAAAAGTCACAGAAAGTCTTCTGAGTCTGGGGAGAGGAGCCAGGAGGAACCTGCCGTGTTATCTGAAGTGACGCATCCATTACATTTGCTCTCACGTCACCATTTGTCCAGTCCCCCCCCTAAACGCATGTGTATTGTAAGGAAGGAAATGGTGTGAAGTGAAGTGGATGGAAAAGCATCGCTCTGCTTTCTTTTCACCAGAAAAATAATTCCCTGTTGAGATTATTTCTGTTTTAAGAAAAATTTGAAGACATATGTCTCTTCTCTGATGTTCAGTCACAATTGCTGAATATTTAGCACTTTGGAGCCTGGGTTGCTAACCCACACTAGCAGCTCTCTTTGATATTTCAGACTCAGCCCTCATTTGACTACCTTTTCGTCATGGTCATGTAAAAATTAATACCCCAGAGTCAAACACTAACCCCAGAGTCAAACACTAAAACTAGTTTGCCTAGACAATTCAGTTCAGTTCAGTCGCTCAGTCATGTCCGACTCTCTGCGACCCCATGAACTGCAGTGTGCCAGGCTTCCCTGTCCATCACCACCTCCCGGAGTCTACCCAAACCCATGTCCATCGAGTCGATGATGCCATACAGCCATCTCATCCTCTGTCATCCGCTTCTCCTCCTGCCCCCAATCCCTCCCAGCATCAAGGTCTTTTCCAGTGAGTCAACTCTTCGCATCAGGTGGTCAAAGTATTGGAGATTCAGCTTCAGCATCAGTCCTTCCAATGAACACCAGGACTGATCTCCATTAGAATGGACTGGTTGGATCTCCTTGTAGTCCAAGGAGAGTCCAAGACTCTCAAGAGTCTTCTCCAACACCACAGTTCAAAAGTATCAATTCTTCAGTGCTCAGCTTTCTTCACAGTCCAACTCTCACACCCATGACCACAGGAAAAACCATAGCCTGACTAGATGGACCTTTGTTGGCAAAGTAGTGTGTCTGCTTTTCAATATGCTATCTAGGTTGGTCATAACTTTCCTTCCAAGGAGTAAGGGTCTTTTAATTTCATGGCTGCAATCACCATCTGCAGTGATTTTGGAGCCTCCCCCCCCCTCCAAAATAAAGTCCGACACTGTTTCCACTGTTTGCCCATCTATTTCCCATGAAGTGATGAGACCAGATGCCATGATCTTTGTTTTCTGAACGTTGAGCTTTAAGCCAACTTTTTCACTCTCCTCTTTCACTTTCATCAAGAGGCTTTTTAGTTCCTCTTCACCTTCTGCCATAAGGGTGGTGTTATCTGCATATCTGAGGTTATTGACATTTCTCCCAGCAATCTTGATTCCAGCTTGGGCTTCTTCCAGTCCAGCGTTTCTCATGATGTACTCTGCATAGAAGTTAAATAAGCAGGGTGACAATATACAGCCTTGACCTACTCCTTTTCCTATTTGGATCCAGTCTGTTGTTCCATGTCCAGTTCGAACTGTTGCTTCCTAATCTGCATATAGGTTTCTCAAGAGGCAGATTGGGTGGTCTGGTATTCCCATCTATTTCAGGATTTTCCACAGTTATTGTGATCCACACAGTCAAAGGCTTTGGCATAGTCAATAAAGCAGAAATAGATGTTTTTCTGGAACTATGTTGCTTTTTCGATGATCCAGCAGATGTTGGCAATTTGATCTCTGGTTCCTCTTCCTTTTCTAAAACAGCTTGAATATCTGGAAGTTCATGGTTCACGTATTGCTGAAGCCTGGCTTGGAGAATTTTGAGCATTACTTTACTAGCGTGTGAGATGTATGCAATTATGTGGTGCTTTGAGCATTCTTTGGCATTGCCTTTCTTTGGGGTTGGAATGAAAATTGACCTTTTCCAGTCCTGTGGCCACTGCTGAGTTTTTCAAATGTGCTGGCATTTTGAGTGCAGCACTTTCATAGCATCATCTTTCAGGATTTGAAATAGCTCAACTGGAATTCTATCACCTCCACTAGCTTTGTTCGTAGTGATGCTTTCTAAGACCCACTTTACTTCACATTCTAGGATGTCTGGCTAGGTGAGTGATCCCACCATTGTGATTATCTGGGTCATGAAGCTCTTTTTTGTACAATTCTTCTGTGTATTCTTGCCTCCTTTTCTTAATATCTTCTGCTTCTGTTAGGTCCATACCATTTCTTTCCTTTAACGAGCCCATCTTTGCATGAAATGTTCCCTTGGTATCTCTAATTTTCTTGAAGAGATATCTAGTCTTTCCCATCCAATTGTTTTCCTCTATTTCTTTGCATTGATCACTGAGGAAGGCTTTCTTATCTCTTCTTGCTTTTCTTTGGAACTCTGCATTCAGATGCTTGTATCTTTCCTTTTCTCCTTTGCTTTTCACTTCTCTTCTTTTCACAGCTATTTGTAAGGCCTCCTCAGACAGCCATTTTGCTTTTTGGCGTTTCTTTTCCATGGCGATGGTCTTGAAAGGGTCTTTTAATTTCATGGCTGCAGTCACCACCTGCAGTGATTTTGGAGCCCCCCAAAATAAAGTCAGCTATGTTTCCACTGTTTCCCCATCTATTTCCCATGAAGTGATGGGACCTGATGCCATGATCTTAGTTTTCTGAATGTTTAGTTTTAAGCCAACTTTTTCACTCTCCTCTTTCACTTTCATCAAGAGGCTCTTTAGTTCTTCTTTGCTTTATGCCATAAAGGTGGTGTCATCTGCATATCTGAGGTTATTGATATTTCTCCCGGCAATCTTGATTCCAGCTTGTGCTTCTTCCAGCCCAGTGTTTCTCATGATGTACTCTGCATAGAAGTTAAATAAGCAGGGTGACAATATACAGCCTTGACGTACTCCTTTTCCTATTTGGATCCAGTCTGTTGTTCCATGTCCAGTTCGAACTGTTGCTTCCTAACCTGCATACAGATTTCTCAAGAGGCAGGTCATGTGGTCTGGTAGGCCCGTCTGTTTCAGAATTGCGATATAATTAACTAGCTTAGAGGTGGCTTCATTAAAGACAGAAAATTTAGATCCACTGCACCTTAAAACATTAAAAAAAATTGTGACCTTAGACTTATCTCAGATATTCTTGCCCAAAAACTCATCATAAAATAATATTTCCTGGGCTTTCCTGGTGGCTCAGTGGTAAAGTGTCTGCCTGCCAGTGCAGGAGACCCAGGTCAGTCCCCGATCCAGGAGGATCCCATGTGCCACAGAGCTGCTGAGCCCAAGTGCCTCAGCAGGGGATGCAGCAGAGTGAGCAGCCCAGGCCCGTCAATGAGAGAGTCGCCCGCCCTCCCCACAGCCGGAGAAGAGCCCGTGCGACAGCAGAGGCCCGGCGCAGCCAGGGACGGTAAATAAAGTGAAGATGGTGCTTCTGAATGCTGGAAATCTGGGTAACTTTCATGTTCTTTGCCACACATGGGCGTGACAATAAGTTCTAGAAGAGTGTTTCTCAAAGTATGTTCCATGGAACGTTACCCCAGATGCTCTATGGAACTGAAGGATTCTGGAGACAAACTTGGAAAATACTGCAGACCATGTTCCTCAAATGGATGTTCTTATTTGCAGAGTTCTAGAGAAAACTTTATGTTTGAATTAATGTAGCATTTGGCCCTAGAGCTCAAGGACCACAGAGTGCCTACATCCTTTAGAAACAGTATTTTGCACAACAGCATTTGTAAAACCCATGTTGAGAGTTTAGATGAAGCACTGAAATTAATCCCATTATAATGTTTTTAAGGCTTGTCTTTCCTACCTTGGCTCAAAGAGAGAGAAGGTACATTGCTGTAGCTACTTAGCCATCTAAAACATTTAGACATTTTAAAAACCTGAGCCATTACATTAAAATTTGAGCCATTGAAAAGCTTCAGTAGAATTATTTTCATCATAATTTCTAAGAGTGCCCTAAGTGCTGGAAATAAATGTTCCATGTCCAATCCTGCCTTTTCAAATGATGACAACGAATCCTTAAATACTCAGAAAGACCCACAAATTGAGAGAATGGAGGCTGAGAAAGAGGAACGCAAATGTCATTCTCAGCCTAGGCTATAGGGAAGCTTCTCCTTTGTGTGTTTTTGGACCAGTGACACACAAAGGTCTCAAGGGAACTATCCGGATTTTGAGACTGTTGTAGAGTGATGGACGTCTGAGGAGGCTTGGGGTGCCAGATCCTACATTAAATATATCTCAGCACCAAGTCTGGCCAAGTCACCACACCCTCCTGATTCTTTGTCATGGCCCTTCCTACCATTCCTTTAAAACTTCTTTCTCCATCATCTGCCCATACAAGCTTAACCGTGATAGTTTCCTCACTGCTGGGGACTCTTCTTAAATACAGCCTCCATTTTCATTCTGCCTCTCCCTTTCACCTGAAGCCATGGCTAAAATACACAGATGCTCCTTAGAGTTAATTGTGCCAATTCCAGACTCCACGACTTCATTTTTATGTTGCAACACTAATTAGCTCTCTGTCTTGCCCTGCAACGCATCACCCTAATTTCTCATTATTTCCCCACACAGACCACCTCGATCTGCTCTCTTCGCCTCTCGCATATATACTGCCATTTCTTGACCGACCCCAGTGTTTGCAGCCGCTGTTCTTTCTCTGTCAGACATTCTGCTCCTGTTGTCATGCCGCTTGGCCCACTTCAGCAGCTGCTGTGCAGTGCAGCCCTATGCAGTATTCGTCCCCTTTCTTTTGATCAAAGTGGTCCAGTTTTCTTTTGAGGCAACTTCTCTCTTTTTTTCTTAGATCCTTTTTTCATTGTGTTTTGGGAGAGCAATCAGTCCCCAGTTCAAGAAGTGGTCATGGGATGATACTTGACTAGAGCTACCATGATTGGCTTGATTTAACACGTGATGCTTCTGATCCAAAGAGAAACAATCTCCAGACTTTTTATGGAATTATAGGGAGAGGTACTGTCTCACCTGTCTTCACTCCCCCAAAAGGCTTTGCTAAACAACCCGCAGAATATAATGTGCTTCCCAAGCAGCACAGTGGTAAAGAATTCCCCTGCCAGGGCAGGAGACGCAGGAGACTCGGATTTGATTTCCGGGCTGAGATGATCCCCTGCAGGATCACACACTCCAGGATTCTTGCCTGGAAAATCTCAGGGACAGAGGAACCTGCTGGGTTACTGTCCATGGGGTAACAAGAGTCAGACATGGCTGAGCAACTGAGCACTCACACACTCATATATAGGGCTATAGCTGCTGGTGAGCGGCTTAGCACTGAATTAAGATATCTGTCCCTGGTGGCGCAGCTGGTAAAGAATCCGCCTGCAGTGCAGGAGATCCTGGTTTGATTCCTGGGTCAGGAAGATCTGCTGGAGAAGGGATAGTTTACCCACTCCAGTATCTGTGGGCTTCCCTGGTGGCTCAGCTGGTAAAGAATCTGCCTGCAGTGTGGGAGACCTGGGTTTGGAAGATCCCTTTAAGAAGGGAACAGCTGCCCACTCCAGTATTCTGGTCAGGAGAATTCCATGGACTGTATAGTCCGTGGGGTCGCAGAGTCGGACACAACTGAGCAACTTTCACTTTGAGTAAATAAAAACCTCACAGGGAAAAAGCGGAGTCAAGAGATGGAGAAATATTTGGAATCTTGTATCCAAATACAAACTGTGCCCCAGAGTACCCCATTTACTTTTCTGTAATTTGAATCCTATTCAGTTAGGTTTCTGCCATTTGCAGGTGAGGGGTACAGATTAATCCAAGGGCCTGCTTTGTGACAGGCTCTATGCTAGTTATTTTCATATCAGCAACTCACCCAAATGCTGTATTTTTAGATTCGACAACGATCTCATGTAGCAAGCATGATTACCTGTAGCTAGAGACTGAATGTTTTGAAGTGTTTCTCTACCATTTTTTTCCCTGTGCCTAGTTTTTCTAGTCTTTTCATTGATAGATCCTTCTATCTTCATTTTAAAATCTATTTTCCAAAATTCTGTTTAACCTTCATATTTATTAGTAACACAGAAAGACACAGACGTGGGAAGGATAACAAGTGTGTAACGCACAACTCTCTTCATGGAGAGGTTTTTGCTTTTGTACTGGTTTGTGCATTTTGCTGTATGCACACACGCACGCATGCACACACCAGACCCTGGTAACACGGTTTGCCTTGAGATGTCATAAGCCGGGGTCTAACGAGGTTAAAGCATATCAGGGATATCGCAAATAGAAAAACTGCTTTGGCCGTTTTCAGCCCAGTGGAGGGAGCTGGTTCGACACTGGAGACAGCCAGTGCCAGCAGAATGCGGCGCGTTTCTGCTCCCCCAGGCCTCGTGCAAACCAGAGACTGGCTTCATTTTCAATTTGATAATGAAAAGGAACAAGGTGCTAATCTTTCAAATGAAGATGGAAATATTTTTCCCACAGACTGACTTTGAAACACTATTTCTAAGTGAACCGTCCTCAGGGCAGCAGCCCAGGATATAATTTTCCTGTCACATAAAACATTGCATTGTGTCTCCGTCCAATACGTGTTATGCTCTGACACCCCACCCCGCTCTGTCGCTCTCTTTCTCTCCTGCCCTCTGTCTCTCTCAGGCTCTCTTTCAGCGATTGCAGTGGAAATAATTTCTTGGAGTGAAACTTAAGGCAGGCGCGTCAGTGCGTCTCTGGCTGATAAGCACGTGCAGCTCGGCAGGTGCTGAAGCCTCACGGGTGTTTAGCAGCACCCCCTCCTCCAGGCAAGGAAGGCGGCCATGTGTCATGAAGAAGAGGGAAAGCAGTGGGAGCAAGCACAGTAATGAAGAAAAGACTGTCAGTTTTTCCTTCCTCAGAGAGATTTTTCCAAAGCAGCATATTAGGGTGAACACTAGCTTACATAATAAAACAGAGGCAGAAGAGGGGGGAAGGGAACATAGCTGCCTTCTTTGAAGTCATTTATCCTTTTAATATAGGAAAATGAGTCATCTGGGATACTTTTTATTTTTAAGTGAGGTGGGGAGGGAAAAGGAACTTTGATGTGATATATATTAAATAAGATTCTCTTAAGTTTTGAAACTTCTGGGTGATTTTTTCTTTCCTCCTAGAGAGAAAACTTGATCTGGGATAAAAGACCCAAATTGCTTTCCTTTCAGACTCACTTTTGATTTATGTCAACTTTCATTGGAAGTGAGCTATCAGGAAAATGAAATTTGTATTTCCTCTCATCATCCCCATATCTAAGTGTATAATGATTATTATATTATGTAGTCCTGCAAATCTCTGTTCCAAGAAGTGATTACTGGATTACTGTCATCTTATAAGTGTAATTCCAAATGTAGCACCTTATTTTTAGAGACGGAAAATCACTTCTATATGAAACTATAATATGGGTAGAGATGTGGATGGTGAAATAATATTAAATGCATTATGGATAGGCTGGACTGTAATAAAGCCAAGGAGGATTCTTATTCTGAAAAACAGTGGGAAGCCCAGCATAGATCAAAGCCTGGGTAATAGCAAACCCATTAATAGAGAAACCCACAGGGACTAGAGCATAATGTGAGCTGATGCCACTCAGACCCAGTGCCTGCTTCTCTGCTGCCTCTGGTAGGAAGAACTAAAAATGAGCTTTTCCTCTTCATTACCAGATCTGGCATCTGGGCTAGACTCAAGAATCCTTCCGGTTTTACCAGATGTGGCATGCGCAGTTTATCCCCATTTTCAGTTCCGTGAGGGTTCAGCACTGTCATCTGGGAAGAAGGAGTGAGCCGCGTTCTGAGTTGGATGTTAGAGGACGTGCCTCTTGTCAATGACTGTCTCCACCTGGCTTGACCCAGGGCAGATAATCGCACTTCTAGTTTCTTTTCATGTGAAGAGTTTAGAGGTCTTGCTTTCTAAAACTGTAAACCTTTGGGACACACAGCCTAACAAGATAAGCCCAGATCATTGAAAGGAATTGTCCAAAATAGCTACTTAGGAATTGACCTGCTGCAAAATTTTTCTTTCTCTTTTTTTTTAATAAACCATGTTGACTGTAGGAAAGGGTGCAAAACATTTTCTAAGATGCGTGGCTTAGTGATCACCATTAAAACTCAGAATCCTCATTTCATCAACTTCCAGAGATAAATCTTAATACATTTTACTTGTGTGAAGGTTAACTATAGTTTACCTGGCAAATGATAATAAGAGTAATACTAATGACAGCAAGTATGTTTGGAATATTTATCATGATCCAGGTGTCGAGTTGTTAAGTCTTATCTTCCGTGTTTTTCTAACAACCCTACTAGGCAGTCTCTCCAGTTCTCCCCTTATTTAGGCCAGAAGAAGTAACCCAGGATCTCACAGCTGGCGAGTGGCCAACAAGGTTCAAAAACCCGCGTTGTCTGAGGATAAGTCCTTATAGCTAATTCTTATGTCAGTCTGGATAGCATCACCCTTAGATGGACGTGAGTTTGGGTGAGCTCCGGGAGCTGGTGATGAACAGGGAAGCCTGGCGTGCTGCAGTCCATGGGGTCGCAAAGAGCTGGACACGCCTGAGCTACCGACTGAAAACTGTGCCAGTCAGCTTTAGCACATCGAAGGCACTAAAATGTCTGTTGAATGAATACATTGCGAGATATCTAATCATGAAAGGTGCTTACAAACAGAAGGCTTTGTTTTTTTAGGGGAGTGCTGAGGGTTGGTGAGGCATCTCACGGAAGCTGCCCCAAGTGTGGGTGCAGCCTTCCTCTCTCATCTCCGGTCCGCTCGGCAGCACGGCAGGCGTCGGAAGCGGGAGCTCCAGCCCTGCGGTGCGGATTATACAGGTGTTTCCCTACCGGCTTTGTTCTCTCTTTCCCTGCTTTGTGGTGGTTTTCCAGTTGCTCAGTCGAGTCCGACTCTTTGTGACCCCGCGGACTGCAGCACGCCAGGCTTCCCTGTCCTTCACTTTCTTGGAACTTGCTCAGACTCGTGTCCGTTGCACCCGTGATGCCATCCAGCCATCTCAGCCCCTGTCCTCCCCTTCTCCTCCTGCTGCTTTATTAAATAGTCTCAAATGTGCATCAAAAAACAAGGTTTTGGCTTTTTAATCATTTTGCAATATTTGATAGCAAAAATCTAACACGCATGAATGCCTACTGGGTGCTGAGCACTTCTGAGGTCTAGGAAGATGGGATCAATCAGTAGTTAATAAGCAAGACAGAAGAATCCCTGAGCTCTGGGAATTTAGATTCTGATGCAGGAATGGAGCCACTTTTACAGACTCACCAGTGTGATGGGCAAATGAGTGAAAAAACAGACAAAACTCATTTTAAAACTCTAACTGAAAAAAAATATATATCTATTAAAAAATGCTTCTTCTCATTTCAAAATAAAGGCAATTAAAGATATAAATAGCTTCCTGGTGGCACTAGTGGTAAAGACCCCGCCTGCCAATGCACGAGACGTGAGAGACGCGGGTTCGAGTCCTGGATCAGGGAAGTCCCCTGGAGGAGGGCGTGACAACCCACTGCAGGGCTCTTGACTGGAGAATCCCACGGACAGAGGGGCCTGGAGGTTGACAGCACACGGGTCGCTGAGAGTTGGACGTGACTCAGCGTCTAAACAACAACAAAAGGAAATAAGATGCGTTTTTCTCCTCAATGCGCCCAGGCCTTGGCATTTGGTCTTTCCTCTCCTTACAATGACCTTCCGAACTTTTTCCTGGCTGCTGCTGCTTGTCCTTCCCATCCCTTCGGAAAGCTGTCCCTCCCCACTGGTCTTGCATCGGGTGATTTCTCCCTGACGCCAGTACCCACACCCACAACCACTACCTCTCTCTCACGCTAATCTGTGCAGTTTTCTTCAAAACACTTAGCGCTGTCTGAAGTTATTGTTTGGTCATTGGTTTATTCCACGCGTTTGTCTTATTGCTAGGATTTCAGTGCATCATACTCAATACATAATGATACATGGCAGGATGAATTTAAAATTTGAGAAGATGAGGCATATTAACTTTTATGAAGTTAATGTTTTTGCACCCAATTATTTCAGAAGACCATTCGTTGTTTTTTGGTATGGATCCCTCATTTCTCTACATGGACAGGGCCATCTGTTAATTTGCAGTTGGAAGTGTGTCCACAGATGGGTGTTAAATTATAGACACGACCAAGGAAACATGGCAGAACCTGTTACCGTCCTTTGCCAGTGGCCTTATGAGCCTGCCTCTTAGAGACCGGACCAGTGATGCAGCTTAGAAGCCTCCACATCAATCAAATTAATTGTCTACAGTGGCTGTTTGAAAGCAGTTTTGTTATGCCAGGGAGGAGGTTTTGTTTCAGAACGTGAATTATCTTTGAGTTTTGAGGAAACCTGAATGTTCCCTGTGTGATCAGGTGCAGGCATCTTGAAACCAAGTGCTGGAGATTATAAAAGAGATTTCTGGAAGAGAAATTTATGTGTTCACTGGATACACCATGGCTGTGTTCTGGCTGCAAACCTGCAGTCTCAGGAAATTTGTCTGACTCTCTTTTGCTCAGAACGGCTCCTCCAGCACACTGCAGGTTTTGGTCAGATTGATTTTCGCCGCCAGTCAGACGGGTGATAGGAATCAGATTAAGCAGTTTGTCCAATTTTTGGCATCTTGAATGTTGGAAATAAAAATCATGCCAGACTGAACCTAGAAATTGCCATCTGTGACACATGTCCGCCAATTATTTTTCTTAATTTGGAGTTTGTCTTCATTTTTAATAAGTGGAAAGGCATCACAAAATTTTCAAACCTAATGGGGAGTTTAGAATACTTTATCAAACATGGACACTGCTTACTGGAATTTTTGGTTGGTGGGTACTATCATGGGTGTCTGCTGCTTTTTCCTGCTCATATTTTATTTCCTATTCTGGAGCATCTCTTCCATTTTTTCTTGCAGGCCCACCAGTTCCCAGTCCCACCCTGTGAGCTTCAGGTGTGACTGAGTCTAGTATTCAGTCCTCAATCTCAAGGGGCGAGTCCATGACCAAGGCTGGCCGGTCAGCCTGTTCTAACCCAGACCTACACCCTTTGATTCAGGGATGGACAAGTAACTCAGTCTGGTCCAGTGAGTCTAAATTTCACAGTGCTTGCAGAAGCTACTAAGAGAAAGGCATGTTCATTTTATTAGACTCACAGCTGTGAAGGTGTGAGTCTGGAGCATCAGTGGCCGTAAGACAGAGGCCCTGGCTTGAAAGCAAATACAACAGAACACAGAGGAGAATTAAAAGTTGGAGAGAGAGGGAGCCAGAGTAGGGAAATCTGAGACACACATCTTCTGTTTTTCTTTTTTAGTGGCACAACCACTTTGGAAAACAGGGTGGCGATTTCTTTTCTTTGTTTTAAAATATGTATTTATTTATTTGGCTCTGATGGCTCTTCACTGTGGCACGAGGGGCCCTTAGCTGCAGCATGTGGGGTCTAGTTCCCTGACCGGGGACTGACCCGGGCTCCCTGCACTGGAGTGTGTGGTCTTAGCCGCTGGACCCCGAGGAAGTCACCTGAGATAAACTTCCGATCAAAGTGTTTGAGTTATCTAACCCCACTGAATGTGAGGCCCACCTTCCTCTACGTTTTCAATTATTTCATTTTATTTTTTGCTTAATCTAGTTTGATTTCTGTTCCTGTCATTTGAAACCCCCAGATTGTGAACTGGTGGATTTGGACTTGCTAAACCCAAAGATAGCTGTGTAATTCTTTAGAAATGTGGCATAAGTTCTTCCTAGAATTCATAAGTCCCTGAGACCCAAATTTTAGTTTAATTACAAACTCTGTAAGATCAGTTAATGAATACAGCTTGTTAGAGCGAAGCTTGTCCATACTTTCTACAGAAGAGTCTGGGAGCCACATTTGCCAGGAGCTTTCTGACAGTTCTTCAAAGGTGAGGTGAAACCAGTATTAGGGAAGCTCAGACCAAAAAGGAGGTTGTTATTTTCACACGCGTTTCCAATTTATTTCTAGCCGAACTCTGAAGGCGAGAAGAGGCCGATCACCGTATAATCTATTCAATTTCAATTTCAAAAGATGCTGCTGCTGATCAAAGGATACCCGTGAGTAGCGCATTTCCATAAAATGAATTTTGACAACTTTCTCCTAAATGCGTGTCTCACTTTAGCTTTTGATTTGAAAGGAGAAATGGAGGTTGGCCGGAAAGATGGATGAAAGTGGCGCTGACAGTTTGGGGCTGCATAGTCTGCCCTAGAACGTCCGTGTTCTCTGCGGCAGGCCTTCGCTGGCGCTTTTAATCTGGCGTGTTCGCCACCCCTCGTGGTTTCTCTGGAAGGGCTTCTACATTTCCTCTGGTGATGGATGTGTCAGAGAAACGCCCCTCTGCCCCATCCCCAGTTTAATCTCACAGAGGTCAAGGCGGCCGATCTTATTGTCTGGGGGTCCTTTATATTTCTACAAAAATACATAAAACCCTCTTACACGTGGTTACCTGGAATTCCACATGCCTATATGCTTCGGATAAGGGTCCTGGAAGTGACTGGGCCGCACGGCTCACGGCGTTGGTGTTTTTATGCCGGCACCAAGGTTTGCTTCTTTAAGACAACACTTCTAATAGCATATTAGTTTCTTGTTTTTTAAAAAATGATCTCAATTATCCCCTTGACATCACCTGAAAGAACTTCTTGGTTAGCTGGCTTATTATTTGTTGCTTTCTCTCAAGTTCGCAACAAATTTGTCTTGATTATGTGAAAAGTCTGACTAGATTGACATCCAGCTTATAGAGACACTACAATTGCAAAGCAGGACAGGACTAGGATCATAAATTAAAAAATAAATAAGTGGGCTCTGAATCAAATATAACTTTAATTTTTGAATAGTTTACTTCTAGGTTGGCATCAAGTGGGTTGTGAATTATTTATGGTCAACTTGCTCGATAAACATTAAGCGTTAGTTGTGCATCATAGAATCTGTCCTATAGTGCTTCATATCAATTTATTAACTTTAAATTTCCCAGTTTTTGACATCTTTCCAAAATTCAGAACCTCTGTTCTCTGAGGCTAGGTTCAGCTAAACATATAGAACTGATTAAAATTATCGATTGGAAACCTTAACTCCTCCAAGGGAATAAGAATCCTAATAGAGAACTAGTGAACCCAAATGAATATACGGTATTTGCTTATTCGACTATTGAGTGTTTTAGTCATTTAAAGCTGGTCTTGCTCCAGAAGGGATTTAAGACGGTGCTTCCAGGAGAAACGATGAACACATTACCCTCCCGACTCTGCTTCGTCCATCCACCCCACCCCCTGCATAAGCTGCCTACAGCGACGTGACAACAGCCGTGCGCTGCTATACAGTTTCTCTGGGTCAGGAATCTAGGCACAGACTTGCCGCTGGTCCGTCCTCAGGATCTCGCAGGACAGGAATCGAGACGCGGGGGGCTGCAGATTTCACGCGGCGAGACCGGAGAGCGGCGGCCGCGGATTCCAGTCCGCGCGGGGACCTGGGGGCCTGGGCGGGCCCTGGCCGTGGGGCGCAGGCTCTGCTCGCGCCCGGAGGGCTCTCGGCGCAGGGCCCGGAGCTGAGGCGCCGGCCGGCTGGTCCGCGGGCGAGGAGTCCCCCTGGACCGCGGACCAGCCCGCGTCCCCGCACCGCAGGCGGACGGCCGTCCGCGGCCCCGCCGGGGAGGCCCTCGCAGGGCTTCCAAAGAGCATCACCGGGCCGACTGCTGGGCGCGGCAGGCCCCAGGCCGCTCCCGTCTGTCAGGCGGAGCATCGTTCCACCCGTGGGAGCCTCTTCCTAGGCCTGCCCACCGCAGGGGGACTTGGTTTTGCCAGAGTGAGGGCTGAGAGAGAGGCGATATCACCGTCCCTCAGGAAGAAGCTGGTGCGGGCAGTGCATCCCCTAACTCGTTCCGTGCTGTGCGTTAGAAGCGAACCAGCAGGGCCAGTCCCCATCGGAGATGAGAGGATCCCCAGGGGTGTGCAGAGCAGGAGGCGGGAGAGCCCTGGGCGCCCTTTCAGAGGCCGCCAGGCTCACAGGCCCCGGAGACCTGGGGCCGGGCCCCAGGTTGGAAAGATCCCCGGGAGAAGGAAATGGACCACGCCAGTCTCCTTGTCTGGAACATCTCGTGGACAGAGAAGCCTGGTGGGCTGTACTCCATGGGGCTGCAAAGAGTCAGCCGCGACTGAGTGATTAACACACACACACACAACCTCACAAACTAGTGAGAGATGAGCCCTGAAATCAGACTCTTGTGCCGATTGGCCAGGTGATTTGATCAAGGATTTCTCAGCCCTCGTTTCTTCATGTATTAAACATGGAGACAGAAATTCTCCCTCCTAAGCTTTGATGGCAATTTTGTGCAGTAATATTAGTAACAGCACATCAGACGCCCCTTGCACAGTGCCTAGCACATGTAGTGAAAGTGAAAGGCACTCAGTCGTGTCGGACTCTTCGCGGCCGTGGGCTGCACAGTCCGTGGAGTCCTCCAGGCCAGAGCACTGGAGTGGGTGGCCGCTCCCTTCTCCAGGGGACCTTCCCGACCCAGGGATCGGACCCAGGTCTCCCGCATCGCAGGCGGATTCTTTACCAGCTGAGCCGCGCGGGAAGCTCAGTGCGCAGTAGGGACTCGGTGGGATACATTTTGCTCTGCTTGTCTCTCTTGCAGTCACAGGGCGTCTGCCGCCCGTTTAGCCTTGCAAGGCCTTCTGTGTCCCATCGCTGAGAGCACAGATGCTTTGGTGATCCTGTCCAAGTTTGAATCCAGGTTTTCCATCTCCCTTCTGTTCAAACAAGGGCCAACTGATGTCTTTAAGATGCTGTTTTCTCAATTATTACATGGAAAAAATAAGCATTAGATAAAATGTGTAAAGGGTTTAGCATATACCTGGCAGATGATAATTAATCAATCTGTGGCAACTCATATTTACATCAAAATTATTATGAAATCAAAACTATTTTTAAAAATAGGTTTTAAAATAATGTGGATGGAAAATATTGTTCAAGAAATAATGTGGGCAGAAAATGTTGCTCAGATCACACACCCCTGGCCGGAGAGAGAGCGTGTAATGAAAAGCTATCCACTCTTCTTGGTAATCCGTAATTTATCTTGAATTTTATGTCTATGTAGGATGAAAAAACCAAAACCCGTCTCTGTCATGGGAACAGTGCTCCATCCCTATTCTCAGAGACCAAGAGTGTGAAATAGTGGTTTGGGAAAGACTTGTAAATTACGCTTCTTGTTTTATTGTTTTCCTCTTCGCATTCTGATCTCTCAGCCTCGTGCCCCATTCCACCTTAAAGCTACCTACAAAAACATGGTTGTCTTAGAAAACACACTGATAAATGCGCGTGCATCACTGAAAACAGCCTTGTTGCCTGTGGTACCCTGTCAGGCTCACCCAAGACCAGGATGAGACCCTGTGCTGCTCTGAAAATGGACTCAGTTAGGCTGCCCTGGCTCCACCCACCTCCTGTAATGATCGCCTAGAAGCTAGGGTGTGGTCCGGAATTTTAAGGATGGTGATTCCTAGCCTCCTCTGTCTTCTCTCGGGCTTGGCGATCAGGATGGGGTCACCTTTTGATTACCCAGATTTACTGTCCCCTTATACCCAGCAGGGGCTGAGCTATTGGAAATGGAGCTCAGGAGGAAAGCGAGGGACAAAGTGGATTTCTGTCAACCACACTAGGGAATCACCTTAAATGCAGAAAAATGTGGGTCAGTGCAGAGACTCTTAAGATGGTCTGCAAGCGGCTTGCGCGTCTCTTGTTCATCACACAACTCTGGGCACTGTGGAGGTGCAGGCAGCCTGCAGCTACTGCTGCGCCTAAGGAGCTTGTTTCTTCGGGTCTCTCTGCGGGTGTGGAGCTTCTGAATTGAATCAAGAAAGGTAATGCCTATTCCACCCCACTCACCGATTCCTGAGTGGGGCAGCTGGCTCTGAACTCTCAGCAACGGCATAGTAAAAGGGGCGGCAGGAGGGCAGAGGTGGTCTGCGCACAGCCTCGGGAGCCGGACTGTGGGCCTAGAGCGGGCTCCCCAGCCCCCGGCGGGAGCGGGGTGCGTTTCCCCACTGTGGTCTTGCCTGTGATGTGTGCATGTGCTAGCCCCAGAGCTGTGAGATCCACGTTTCAGTCAAGCCGAGAAAATGGTGCTCTTCGTGGGATTCTGTAGTTCTTTATTATTCCGTATGAAGGTCCAATCGATGTTACTGTCTGTTGTTGTATGGAACTTGAACCACGGTTTTCATTTTGTGCCATCGATAAGCACTTCAAAAGAATTTCTCCTTAGATACCACGAGCCTTTGGCAGAATTGAGTTTTAATGATTGTCTAGGATTTTTGGCGCTTGCGCCTGTTTCCTGAGCATTCTGATGCTAGTATATTTGGACTTGTTTTTGTCATGATGCTGCTTGTGCCTCACTCTGGTCCCAAGTTTTATGAACTTCTACTTTTCCCTTTTACCTTTGCCAAAACATTTCATTGTTCCTTTATTATTCTAATGCTTTTTGTTTCTTCCCTACTGAAAGTTATAGATTCTGTTCCTGTGCTAAATTTAATATTACAGCCGTTTGCAAATAACTAAAGGAATTTATAATATTTAAACTGTGATTGCTGCTGCTGCTAAGTCACTTCTGTAATGTCCCACTCTGTGTGACCCCATAGACGGCAGCCCACCAGGCTCCCCCGTCCCTGAGATCCTCCAGGCAAGAACACTGGAGTGGGTTGCCGCTTCCTTCTCCAACGCATGAAAGTGAAAAGTGAAAGGGAAGTCACTCAGTCTGTCCGATTCTTCGCGACCTCATGGACCACAGCCTACCAGGATCCTCCATCCATGGGATTTCCCAGGCAGGAGTACTGGAGTGGAGTGCCATCGCCTTCTCCGAAACTGATTACAACCTCAGAAATACATGCCTTTGTTCAGTATGTTATTTTCATCATTTAATCCAATAGATTAGACATTACTGTTGCTTAGTATGGACAGTGGTTGTTTACTATACCTCTCTTTGTTAGCGGTTCCTTTAACTCTTCATGCACCCCAGGTCTTCCTTCTGGGAGATGGTTTAGAACATAGTTTGGTATTTTAAAGCGTGCTCTTGGACATTTCCGTTAGAAGCCTGTTTATGGTAAAAGCCCCTTGGTTTTGTTTACATAAAGACGGCTCCATCGCAACTTCTGTTCTTGGAATGTGAGCTCAGTGGTGAGCTGTCCGGCGGGAGGCGGTTTCTCTCAGCTCCTCCCCAGGCTCCTGCTGGCGCGCAGGAGCTGCAGATTCTCCCCTTGATCTGGGGGCGTCTTCTCCTCTGGCTGCTGTACAGACCTCTCCCCCGTCTGTTTCCTTTCTCGGCTTCACTACAGTGTGTCTGTGGGAGATTTCTTTCTGTTTATTTTTCTCTCATATCTTTCATTGGTTCTGGAATATAGTCAATATTTTTTCAAAATAATTTTACATAGCATTCTTCTGTCTTTTCGGGACTCTAATTTTTTTAATTAATTTATTTTACTTGGAAGATAATTGCTTTACAATATTGTAATGTTTATTGCTGTACATTGATGTGAATGGACCACAGGGGATACATGTGTGCAACTCTAATTAAATTTGCGTTAGATTCTCATTCTCCTCTCCACATCTCTTAACCTCTGTTTCATAATGTTCACCTGTGGCCTGCATTTTGAGTAATTATTTCAGATTTTCCTGTTCAATAATCCCTTTTTCTCATATGCCTAATTTGCTGTGTAATCACCCTTTATTTACAATTTTAATCTTTTCTTCCAATTTTTAAAAACATGATTTTCTTCCTTTCTTTTCAGTATCTACTTAGCTGTGTTTGATTCGCTTACTAAATGCCACTTGTCTTTCTGTTATTCCATAACTTTAATTTTTTGATTTTTACAGAATCATTGGTCTGGTACATTTCATAATCCCATTATGTGAAATTGCTAGAGCCTGAATTTGCTGGCTCTCGCTTGTAATGACGTTCTTGTGGTTTGTTTCTTTTCATATTTGTCATCTTTGATTGTGAACTCATGCATATTTGATCTTAAACTGTGGGCAACTTTGGACTTAAAGGGAGGATATATTTTTCCATAGAGAATTTACATTTTTTCTTAAGAAAAAAACCAGGGCTTTCTTCTCAGGTGAAATTTTAAAACCAAACCAAGCCCCTTCAGGGTCCCCAGCTTAATTATCGAGTTTTGTGTGTGGTTTTATCTCGTTACTCGTGGCCAGATGCCCGAGCTCCCGTCCCGGTGTTCGTGTCCACATCCCCCCACGATGCCCTCTGCACGCCTTTACCTTTGGTTTCAGCTTTGGTTTTTGTTCTGTGAGACTATGGAACCACACTGCTGAGAGGGCCTCTGTGGCCCTTCCAGGTGGGACGCTGGCACCTCGCTTCATTTGACTTCTCTCTCTGCTTTTGATATCGATGCCTGAAAGTGGAATAAGAGTCAAGGAAAACATTGAAATTAATTTATATGAAAGTGAATATGGTTAATAATTTAAACATTTGCTAGCCAACCGTCATTTGTACATCAGGGCTTTTAGTAAATATTGGCTGGGTGTCTCCTTGGCAGGAAGCAGGGGCCTGGACGCAGGACCCACAGTGGCAAAGGAGACAGGTGTGGCCTGTGCACAGAAAGACGGGCCGCGGCCGCAAGTGCCGAGAGTGCTCCTTCAGGACCTGGGAGGCTCCAATTTGCAACTTCATGCTGTCAGATACCCTATATGCCCATAAGCAGTGATCTCCACCACTAGTGCAGAAAGTCATGGAGCAGAGACCAGGCCTGTAATGTCTGAAGAGAGACCCTGAGTGACGGCATGGGGTTCGGACACGTGCCCTCACCTACCACTTCCTAGAGCTGAGACCTTTAGTCTCTCTTAACCTCTCATTCTCTTTTCACATATAAACAATGAAGGTAAATGTATCTATTTTACAAGGCTGCTGCAAGAAATAGAAGTAAACAAATAATGTGGTATACTGTAATAGCAAGCAAAGGTTTGTGACATCCCTTTATTTTGTCCCGAGTTGTTCACATGCCTGAGAATTTTCGTGTAAGTGTTTGCATCTAGGGCTTTCCTGGTGGCCCAGCTGTGGAGAATCTGCCTGCAACGAAGGCAGCCACAGGAGGTGCAGTTTTAACCCCTGGTCAGGAAGATCCCCTGGAGGAGGGCATGGCGGCCCACTCCAGTATTCCTGCTTGGCGAATCCCTTGGACAGAGGAGCCCTGTGGGCTACAGTCCATGGGGTTGTAAAGAGTTGGATACGACTAAAGCGACTTAGCATACTTGCATGTTTGGGTTGAAGCCCCTCCACCGTCTGTGGTGAACCCTGGCAAGAATGTCTCATGCTGCCATTGTAACAGTCGGGGTGATTCAACAGTCTCATCTCCTAATCAGAGCCATCTGATCCACTTGAACTTTAAGCTTGAATAAAGAGAGCAGTGTGGGTCATGTTCAGTCTCTCCAGCCACGCCCAACTCTTTGAGAGTAACCTGTGGACTGAATCCCACGAGGTTCCTCTGTCCATGGGATTTCCCAAACAAGAACACTGGCGCGGATGCCATTTCCTCCTCCAGAGGACCTTCCCGACTCAGGGCAATTCTTTACCTCTGACGAAGTTTAGATAATCTAAGGTGAAGAAATAATTATTGATATCTGACTTTCACCATCTCCCTTTCCTTCTGCAAACAAACCAGTAGCAAGAACAACAAAATAAAAGAATTAATTCCACATAAGAAACAACATGGAATAATATGTTAGTTAAGCAGGATAGGAAAGCTGGAGAGAAGGCAATGTATAAACAAGATCCAGATTTTTGCTTTTTATTTTTCATTTCCCAACACCTAGCTTAGTATCTGGCCTCTTATAGGCACACGGAATTTATTTATTGAGTAGAGTTAGAAGTGAAGCCAAAGGAAAGTATTTACAGTGAACATCTTTTATTTTATTTTTAAATGGTATTTTCTTTTTAAGGAGTCAGTCTAACATGCAGTTTTGTTGATTGCCTGCCTGGGCTTTGGACGGGGATACACCTTAGATAAAACACTGCTGTGTGAGTTAGTACAGTGATCTCATCTCTCTAAGCCTTTGTTTCTCCCTCAGGAGTTACGGCAATGGCACCTTCTCACGTGCTTGTGGAGTTAAAGAAAGATGATTCCTATGCCAAGCAATGGCATTCCTGTCTTTCTTCTTTATTTATCACCAGCATCACCGTCTTCACCATTGTTACTAATACCATATTTTCTATAGTTATTAATAATAGCTGTTTTCTCTTTCTATATAAATAGTCAGGTATTTGATTATGGTAGTGTTTGTGAGTTAGAATCTTTTTTTTTTTTTTTGGTAAGTATTCAAATTTTTGTGAGCAAAGGAAAAGACACCTAGGATGGATTTTCCCTAAGAGCGAAGAATAAAGACAAGTCAGTTCTGCACCTGGAACAGTGAGAAAGACAGCAGGGCCAGACATTCTCCCTGTGGTCGCAGCACCGAGTCGCGATGCTTGAGGAAAGGCGGATGCCAGGCTTTCACCAGTGATCAGCTTGTGCTTCACTGAATAGGGAGCCAAAGAGTTACGATTAAGAGAGAGAGATTTTTCCCCCTAGGTCAGGTTAGGAAGGGAGATGAGAGAGTTGAAGCGGTTGAAGAGGAGAAAATCTTTGGGGAAAAAGACACATTTCTGTGAGGAATTCAATAATATATTTTTGCCTTGTTGTATGTATTGTAACTCTTTTCCCTGCCTCCTCATAGAATTTTATTAAAATACTCCTTTCTGGCACCTTATAGGTTCTTACACACCTTGATCCCTTTAATTTCCCAGTCTCCACTATAATATTTCAACGAAGAATATAAGAATCCGGCAAAGTTTTAAAATTAAGGCAATTTAAAATAATATTAAGAATGAGGCTTTAATGAGCTTTCAAGGGGGCCACAGAAGGGGGAGGTGGAGCCTGTAGAATCAGGGGGCCTCACACTCAGAGGAAAGCAGGCTGCTGCCAGAGTCCTGATGATGCTCTCGCAGAACCTCTGGACTCACAGCCTAACATTTGAGGTTAAAAGGCCACATCCACCTCCTCTCACTCCTCTGTCCTCCCATGCCCCGAATGAAAATGTATTTCAAGACATTATCAGACATTATTTCTTGCATGTGTTTCTGCACTGTATTTAAAAATCATCATTACCCTCATACTGTAGATGAGAAAAGAAACTGGGTCTTAGAGAAAATAAGTAATTTTCACAAATGCAGAGCTGGGATTCAAGCCAGGCCAGTCGTTTCCAACCTTTTAAATACCATATTTTAGAGTTTCTTGGTTTTTCCATTCAAACATAAAGCAAAAAGGATGAATTTAAAAGCAAACAGAAGAGAGGTTTTTAGTGCCTACGGTAAAGGAGTAGGCACAAATATCTGATGACTTTATAGTATGACTTTGTGGAAATAGATGTAATTTGAAATGCAATTAAAAGACCCCGTGAATGAAATGAGAAGAGAATGGAAAATGATGCCTTCTGCAGAACACCAGTTGTGCATAACAATGATGTCATGGATAAATGCCCATCTGATAAAGAGGTTTTAATTAAACTAAATAATTTATTATCCATTATACTTCAGTGAATTAAAAATAATATAAGATGCTTTATTTCTCTGATTGTGTGCCATAAATTCAGCACACTTGTGTTCTCAAGCGAGAAAAATGTCCAGGTTAATAAAATGTAGGAGAAATAATAATTAATTTTGTTATATTTTAACCTTTATCCAAATACATTCATCCAAATACATTCACCTGGGGTGGAGCTAGACTCCATTTTTTCTTGAAAGGGAATTGCATGAAAACAAGTTATTTATAGGAAAATTTTAAAAATTAAATATGGGCTGGTAAAATAATTAATTGATGAGATAGCTATCAACTCTGTATTTCATATATATGCATGTGAACATTCACTTATATATATATGAAATTTCCTGTATGTTATATATATATATACACATATAACCACATGTATGTATTATTCATATATTTATGTAGATAAATGAACATATATTTGTATAGATTCATGAAAGCTGCTGCATATACTATGTCAGTTTTATCTGCCTTTAGTTTTAAGTGCTTAAATGTTTATAATTGTTAGATATTCAATAAAAGGGTTATACAAAAAAAGACATAAGTGAAACGTGAAAGGCAAATTAAAAGAAACAAATACTGAAATTTTTCTTTCTAATTTTTCTCCTTGCCATTCTTCTCCATAAAGAAAACCACTGTTAATAATTTCCTGGGATTCATTCAGAAAATACAATGTTCAAACTGGTATATAATGTTGCATCTATTGTTTCTATACATGCTTCTAAACACTCCTAACTGAAGTCACATGAGGGATATTATTTTTAGCCTTACTTTTCTCACTCAAACTTTTCCCATATTAATATCCATAAAATACAGCTTATTCTTTTTAACAGCTTATTATTATTTTCTAGGAATATAAGCTCTAGTTTATATATGTCTTCTGTTGAGGAATACTTTATTTCAAGTTATTTCCAGGTATTTGTTGTTAAATCAGTGCTATAAACCACATCCGTATGAGATTTTGCTGGGAGCCAGCGTGAGGAATCCCACCCGTGACAAGGTCATGTGGCAGAGGCCTTGATGGGCAAGGCGAATCAGGCCTCAGGTTTTCCCCCTGGTATTTCCTGAGCATGTACCCCCCAAAACCAGAATCTACCGGCCTTTGTACTCTGCTTTTCCACTCTTCTTACACTCTCTGGAAAAAAGTTAATTCAGGGCTTCAGTCTCCTGCAAAAGAATGTCTCGGCTTAAACCCCCCTCTTATAGCTCTCTAACTTGCCTAACAGATTCCCCCGGACTTTTTACAGCTTGTGAATTGTTTACAGTCTCCCAACTGTGAGAGGCACAGGAAGCTTAAAACATCCTAGGAACACAGGGGCTTCCGAGGAGTCACAATCATTAGAATAAAACTGATTAAGCATTTCATTGTTGAGCCAATACTTGCTGCCAAATTTTCATATCTTTTATTTGTTGATATAGTTGGTATATAGAAAAAACAAGTAGCAACATTAGATCTTTGAGTTAAGTACCTTCTTTGTTACAACCCACTGCACCTTTGTTCTGTAGAGATGTAACTTTAGTGCTTTAAGGAGATGCAGATTAAAGAAAAACACTTCAGGGGAAACAAGATTAACATTCATTAAGGAAGAGAGCCAGAAAGTGTTAACAAGCCTCTTGGTCAGAAGATAATGTAAATCACCTGAGACCTTTTGTATACAAAACGATATACAGAGTCTGGGCTGCTAACGCTGCATAACTTTGTATTACCCCTTGATCTCTATGTACAATCAAAAAGGTATAAAAGGCCTTTCTAGACAATAGAGGCCGGGCCAGTCATTGGAAGGACTGGTTTCCCCCATGTCTCCTCTTTACTCTAACTTCAGGCTGAATTCCCATCTGGGGCGTGGAGGCTTGCCATGTCTACTTACTTGTCCCGGCTTCTAAGATCCCTAAGAGAGAGCGCCCAAGGCGGGGCACTCTCCGATATTCAAACGGACGCCGGTGGCCTAACGTAGATGGTGCAAGCTCCTTGTCTGGAACTTTATTGGCTTTCCATGTAAACCAAGTTATTCATCCTCTTTTCTCCACTAAATTTTCCTACTACACTATTTCTTCCTAATCTATCTTATATTAATAAATAAGTAAGTTTTTTCCTCGCCTACTCTGTCTCCCCTTCAAATCACCCTGGATCCACCAGGGCTGGACCCCTGCAAGATTTATTAATAATAATTTCAGTAGCAGAATTTTTGAATGATAAGATATGGGTAAGTGAAATTTTGATCATTATTTCCAAATTGCTATTCAGAAAATGTTTATCAATTTACAGTCACTGACCCTATTTTCCTATATGTAACCAAACTGGGTATTTCATTATTATTTAACAAGACAATTTTTTAATCAAATTGAGTATTGCAAACTTTTAGAAGCATATTTACAACAGTTTCAAAAGTCACTTTTAAGTACTTGAAAGAAAAAAAATTCAGAAATTGATTTTCTTAGTTTTTCAGGATTATAGGATTCTTATGAGAGAAAGCAATGGCCCACTACTCCAGTACTCTTGCCTGGAAAATCCCATGGATGGAGGAGCCTGGAAGGCTGCAGGCCATGGGGTCGCTGAGGGTCAAACACGACTGAGCAACTTCACTTTCAATTTTCACTTTCATGCATTGAAGAAGGAAATGGCAACCCACTCCAGTGTTCTTGCCTGGAGAATCCCAGGGACAGGGGAGCCTGGTGGGCTGCTGTCTATGGGGTCACACAGAGTTGGACACCACTGAAGTGACTTAGCAGCAGCAGCAGCAGCAGGATTCTTATGAGGTTAAGTATAAACACAAGTATAATTAGTCTTTCAGCTAGAAAAATAGCTAATTGAAGAAAAGATCATTTTTAAAAGTGTTTAAAGCATTATTTTCTGATAATGGATATCACTCTAGGACATTATTAAAATATAGAAAATATTTTAAAAAGCACAGCAAAACTGAGAAACATTCATAATTCTATCTTTTGAGAGAGTATATATTTTTTACCATATACTTTTTATGTGAAAGTGTTAGTCGCTCAGTCGTGTCTGACTCTTTGTAACCCCCTGGACATACCCTGCCAGGCTCCTCTGTCCATGGAATTCTCCAGGCAAGAATACTGGACTGGGTAGCCATTCACTTCTCCAGGGGATCTTCCCAACCCAGGGATCGAACCCGGGTCTCCTGCATTGCAGGCAGATTCTTTACCACCTGTTGCTGTTGTCATCATGCAGTTGCTCAGATGTGTCCAACTCTCTGCAGCCCTGTGAACGGCAGCACACTAGGCTTCCCTGTCCGTCACCAACTCCCAGAGCTTACTCAAACTCAATGTCCATCGAGTCAGTGATGCCACCTGACCATCTCGTCCTCTGTTGCCCCCTCCACCTCCCCCCACTTCCCCTCCCAATCTTTCCCAGCATCAGGGTTTTTCCAGTGAGTCAGCTCTTCACATTAGGTAGCCGAAGTATTGGAGCTTCACCTTCAGCATTAGTCCTTCCAAGGACTGATCTCCTTTAGGATGGACTGGTGTGTCTCCTTGCAGTCCAAGAGACTCTCAAGAGTCTTCTCCAACACCACAGTCCAAAAGCACCAATTCTTCAGCACTCAGTTTTCTTTATAGTCCAGCTCTCAAATCCATACATGACTATTGGAAAAGCCATAGCTTTGACTGTATAGACCTTTGTTGGCAGAGGAATGTCTCTGCTTTTTAATACACTGACTAGGTTGGTCATAGCTTTTCTTCCGAGGAGCAAGTATTTTTTAATTTTATGGCTGTAGTCACCATCTGTAGTGATTTTGGAGGCCAACAAAATAAAGTCTCTCACTGTTTCCATTGTTTCCCCATCTATTTGCCATGAAGTGATGGGACCAGATGCCATGATCTTAGTTTTCTGAATGTTTGAATTTTAAACCAGCCTTTTCACTCTCCTCTTTCACTTTCACCAAGAGGTGCTTTAGTTCCTCTTTGCTTTCTGCCGTGAGGGTGGTGTCATCTGCGTATCTGAGGTGACTGATATTTCTCTTGGGAATCTTGATTCCAGTTTGTGCTTCTTCCAGCCCAGCGTTCCTCATGATGCACTCTGCATATTAGTTAAATAAGCAGGGTGACGATACACGGCCTTGACGCGCTCCTTTCCCCGTCTGGAACCAGTCTCTGTTCCACGTCTGGTTCTAACTGTTGCTTCTTGACCTGCCTACAGTTTTCTCAGGAGGCAGGTCAGGTGATCTGGATTTCCCATCTTTTTAAGAATTTTCCAGTTTGTTGTGAGCCACACAGTCAAAGACTATAGTATAGGTGATTAAGCAGAAGTAGATATTTTTCTGAAATTCTCTTGCTTTTTCTATGATCCAGCAGATGTTGGCAACTTGATCTCTGGTTCCTCTGCCTTTTCTAAATCCAGCTTGAACATCTGGAAGTTTTCGATTCATGTACAATTGAAGCCTAGCTTGGAGACCATTAGAATGGAGATGACCATCATATCTACTACTGTGGCCAAGAATTCCTTAGAAGAAATGGAGTAGCCCTCATAGTCAACAAAAGAGTCTGAAATGCAGTACTTGGATTCAGTCTCAAAAATGCCAGAACGATCTCTGTTTGTTTCCATGGCAAACCATTCGATATCATGGTGATCCAAGTCTATGCTTTAACCACTAATGCCGAAGAAACTGAAGCTGAACAGTTCTATGAAGACCTACAAGACCTTCTAGAACTGACACCAAAAAAAGATGTCCTTTTCATCACAGGGGACAGGGATGCAAAGTAGGGAGTCAAGAGATAGTAACAGGCAAGTTTGGTCTTGGAGCACAAAATGAAGCAGGGCAAAGGCTAACAGGTTTTTCCCAAGAGAATGCACTGGTCATAGCACACACCCCATTCCAACAACACAAGAGACAACTCTACACATGGACATCACCAGATGGTCAACACTGAAAGCAGATTGATTATATCCTTTGCAACTGAAGATGGAGAAGCTCTATAGAGTCATCAAAAACAAGCCCAGGAACTGACTGTGGCTCAGATCATGGACTCCTATTTCCTAATTCAGACTGAAATGAAGGAAATAGGGAACACCACGAGACCATTCAGGTATGACCTAAATCAAATCCCTTACGATTATACAGTGGAAGAGACCAATAGATTTAAGGGATTAGATCTGATAGACAGTGCCTGAAGAACTATGGACAGAGGTTTATAACATTGTGAGGAGGCAGTGATCAAAACCATCCCCAGGAACAGGAAAAAGAAATAAAAAAGGCAAAAGGGCTGTCTGAGGAGGCCTTACAAATAGCTGAGAAAAGAAGAGACGTGAAAGGCAAAGGAGAAAAGGAAAGATATACCCATCTGAATGCAGAGTTCCAAAGAATAGCAAGGAGAGATAAGAAAGCCTTCCTCAGTGATCAGTGCAAAGAAATAAAGGAAAACAATAGAGTGGGAAAGAGTAGAGATCTCTTCAAGAAAATTAGAGATACCAAGGGAACTTTTCATGCAAAGATGGGCACAATAAAGGACAGAAATGGTATGGACCTAACACAAGTAGAAGATATTGAGAAGAGGTGGCAAGAATATGCATAAGAATTGCACAAAAAACATCTTAATGGCCCAGATAATCACGATGGTGTGATCACTTACCTAGAGCCAGACATTCTGGGGTGCTAAGTCAAGTGGACCTTTGGAAGCATCACTACAAACAAAGCTAGTGGAGGTGATGGAATTTCAGCTGACCTATTTCAAATCCTAAAAGATGGTGCTGTGAAAGTGCTGCACTCAATATGCCAGCAAATTTGGAAAACTCAGCAGCGGTCATGGGACTGGAAATGGTCAGTTTCATTCCAATCCGAAAGAAAGGCAATGCCAAAGAATGTTCAAAGTAAAGTCACTCAGTCGTGTCTGAGTCTTTGCAACCCCATGGGTTGTAGCCTACCAGGCTTCTCCATCTGTGGAATTTACAGCAAGGGTACTGGAGTGGGCTGCCATTTCCTTCTCAAACTACTGCACAATGGCACTCATCTCACACCCTGCACAGTAGTGCTGAAAATTCTCCAAGCTAGGCCTCAGCGGTATGAGAAGTGAGAAGCTCACCGTCCGAGCCACCGGGGAAGCCTGCTGTTTCTGTCGCATCCTCTGTTTCGGCTGCGCCGGGCCTTGGTTGCGGTGTGGGCTTCCTTTAGGGGCATCCAGTGGGCGCTGCTCTCCAGCTCTGGGGTGATGGCTCCTTACCGCACTGGCCTCCCCTGTTGGATGCAGGCTCAGGCAGGTGTGGGCGCAACAGCTGGGGTTCCCAGGCTTAGCGGCTCTGCGGCATGTGGCATCCTCCCAGACCAGGGGTCAAACCTGTGTCTCCTGCGTTGTCAGGCGGATTCTTTGCCACCGAGCCACCAGGGGAGTCTGAAGGTGTATATTTTTTAAAGAATTGAAGTATATCCTTTCTTTGCTTCATCATTTTGTATATATTTTTCTGTTTTTCTTTTTCCCTATTTCAGACCCTATCTCTCT
Organism: Redunca redunca; assembly: GCA_006410935.1. NCBI lineage: Eukaryota > Metazoa > Chordata > Mammalia > Artiodactyla > Bovidae > Redunca > Redunca redunca. Next base: position 705,121 of record SJYQ01001363.1, read on the forward strand.
CTCTGCATGTCTAGCCAAACAGCAGACATATAATGCACACTCATGCATGTGCGTGTATGTGCGTGATGTCCATTTACATAGATGGAAGGATACGTAAGACAGGAAGGTCTGAGTTTTCTCCTGAATCATCACTTCCAAGTGTAGTTTGTTTCCTCTGGTTCACACAGACATCCAGAACTTCAAGCTGTATCTTAGAATTTCAGATCCAGTTCCGGTGAAATGAAGGGCTGCTGTTGCTGTTCAGTTACTGAGTCCTGTTCAGCTCTTTCGGAACAGCCCATGGGCTGCAGCACGCCAGGCCTCCCTGTCCTTCACCATCTCCCAGAGTTTGCTCAGACTCATTTCCATTGAGTCGATGATGTCGTCCACCCATCTCATCCTTCTCCTGCCACCTTCTCTTTCCCTGCATCAGGGTCTTCCCCAATGAGTTGGCTCTTTGCATCAGATAGTCAAAGTTTAGGACCTTCAACTTCAGCATCAGCCCTCCCAATGGATATTCATGGTTGATTCCTTAGGATTGACTGGTTTGATCTTCTTGAAGTCCAAAGGCCTCTCAAGAATCTTCTCCAGCACCACAGTTCAAAAGCATCAATAAGAACTGAAGACTGTACTCAGCCTTCTTCATGGTCTAATTCTCACATGTATATTTGACTACTGGAAAACCCATGGTTTTAACTATACAGACCTTTGTCAGCAAAACGATGGCTCTACTTTTTAATATGCTGTCTGGTTTGTCATGGCTTTTCTTCCAAGGAGTAAGCATCTTTTAATTCCATGGTTACTTCTGAGAAGTCCTCTGTGGGCTTTGTGCCCCTTCTCCCCTGGCGTTTATTTTAGGAGCATGCTCTTCTCCAGCCCTCACTCCCTATCCATTAGGAGTTCTAGGCATTTTCATGAAAGGAAACATTTGCTCAAATAAGAATCCCGCAAAGCACGCCTGTTCATGTCAGTTAATGTGGCATTTATGAGTTTATAAACATGTAAAGTAACATTCCTTAAAATACAGTGCCTGCCTTTCAACTTCAATTCCCTCTCCTTTCCTTGCCTGATGGTAGACACAGCATAAAGAAGGGTCTTGGAACTCTTTGTGTTTATTTCCTCACTTCTCTTCACAGTTTCAGCTTTTTCCTGTTCACTTCACAACTGTATGACTATCACGGTGATGAAACCTGTTTAACCTCTGTTCTAAAGCTTTTTGTTTCACTTTGTTCGAAATGTCCTGCTCTGGGGAGCTAGTCTTAGAAAATTCTCAGGACTATTTCCATGATAACCTGCTGCTTTGACTTGCCATGTTTGTTGTTAAATATAAGGTAGAAATACTCTTCGCCACAGACAGGGAACTAGGGGAAGGGTAACTATTTTACATTTATGGAGAGTTCCCTTTCAGATTCGTAGTGTGTGAGTTGGAACGGTGCATAAGCAGGGTTCCACAGGTGAGTGATAAAATATGTCATTTGTAAACAGGAATGATTATTTCTGAGAGTAAGCGAGACTTGTGCCCCAGCAGATGTTGCAGGAGCAGACTGACAGATGGTCCAGAAGCAGAGAGGAGCTTTGCTGCTGGGGGATCTGGGTCACGTGATCCCCAAGCTGAGGTGCCCCCTGCCCTTTCCTGATTCACAGATGGAAGGGAAGAGGTGAAAGAGGGTCTGTGTTCTGTCTTGTTTATCCATCCCTTGGCTGCCCAGAATGTCAGAGAGTTTACTTCACAGACTGAGACCCAAACATGGGGGATTCCCAATTGCACGTGTGGAAGAGCAGATTGCACCTTCAAAGTTCAGTCTATTCAGAGTCTCTGCAAACAATGGGTTTAGGCTTAGAGGAAAAGAGACATGAAAAAGATTCCACAATTAAACTTAGATTTATTTTGCTTTATTTTTACCTCAATGTAAAAGTTGTAAATGAATGCAATTCTATCATTAAATTAAGATTGCAACATTGCTGTATATGGATATGGTCAAACAGGTGATCTTCCATCCAAAGGTCCTTCTTCCGAATTCTCCCCTCCACCCCAAATAACCACTGTTAGTGTCTCTGAAGTGCCTGCCACATCTCTTGTGTGTGCACGCTGAGGGAGGAGATGGAGATGCCACATACACACAGTTCATACATGAGACGGTGTCATAAACAAGACTCTGTGGCCTATCTTGTGTTGGAATCTGCTCCAGTTAGTTCCTCTCGGCCAGGCTCACCTGCAGTGAGAGCTCTGTGGCTCTGGAGGAGACACTGCCCAGCTGCATCTCTGTACGTGGGCCTCTAGCTCCTTTGCAGCATTTCAGTGTTTTATTTATTTTTAAATCTCCTTTCTCCCCTTGCTCCTCTTGTTGCAGAGCGTGGGCTCTCGACACAGAGAAGTCAGTAGTTGCAGCGCGTGGGCTCTGGGGTACTTGGGCTCAGGAGTCGCGGCACACGGACCTAGCGTCTCCGCGGCATGTGGAGTCTTCCTGGACCAGGAACCAAGCTCGTGTCCCCCGCGCTGGAAGACAGACTCTTACCCACCGTGCCACCGGGAGGGCGCTGCCTCAGTGTTTGCAGTGGTGCTGCAATAATACCTGTGAGCCCTAAGACGAGCCACTTCGTATCTCTGCGCCCACGCTCCTCGCCTGTGCCATGTGGGTGGGGCAGTGCCTGCCTCACTCATAATAACAGCTGCGGTGCGTGCTCAGAGATGTCTTTTATTCCCATGAAGCTGATGGTGGTGATCCCTTTTGCACGCCTGTACTGTGGGCCTTAGAAGTGATTTTCAGAAGTGGGTTTATTGTGGAAAGAGTTTCATACAGATTTTGTCAGCTACTCTGTGTGTGTTGCTAAGTTGCTTCAGTCGTGTCCAACTCTTTGCGACCCCACGGACTGGAGCCCACGAGGCTCCTCTGTCCATGGGATTTCCCGGACGCGAACGCTGGACTGGGGTGCTGTGCCTCCTCCAGCAGACCTTCCTGGCGCAGGGTCGGTCACTCCGCATCGCCTTCCGAAACGGCCTTGCTGTCTGCAGTGGTTTCGTATCAGAATAGCCAGTTTACACAGCTTTGCTAACGCTGAGCATTTTTAATCTTTTTTTTTTTTTCCCAGCTTGATGGCAAAATATCCCAACTGTTACTTATTTTATATTCTTTTAATTGTAGAAGGAAAAAGTTTGTTTTTTTTTTCACACTTTCAGCTTCTTCAGTAAATAAATATGAAATTAAAGTAGCGAGTGGGTGCTTGGAAGTGGACTCTTTAGAAGCTTGGTAAGAGGGAGGTAGAGCTGCTGTTCGAAGGCACCTGGGCCTAGCTGTCTGGCCCTCGATGAGGAGGAGGGCTTGTACTTGCCTGAAGTACCGTGAAAGCATATTTCTGGCCAGTAGGATGAGGATGGAGGGTCTGGACTGAAGATTTTACCCGACTCCCAAGCCCTGTGGCTCAGGGGGGAAGAATCCGCCTGCAGCGCAGCAGGCGCAGGAGACCCAGTTTTGATCCCTGAGTTGAGAAGATCCCCTGGAGAAGGGAATGGCAACCCACTCCAGTACTCTGGCCTGGAGAGTCCCGTGGACAGAGGAAACCAGCAAGCTACGGTCCATGGGGCCTCAAGAGTCGCACACGACTTAGCAGCTAAACGGCAACAGTACGGACATGTTCCGTTTCGGTGGACGCTGCAGAGGCGGTCTGCGCGTTCGCGTGTTTAAAGTCTGCACCTTGACAGGTTTGGAGGGCAGCATACATCCACGAGGGCGTCCTGGAGGCTCAGCCGGCAAAGAATCCGCCTGCATGTGGGAGGCCCGGGTTCAGTCCCTGGGCTGGGGAGATCCCCTGGGGGAGGGAAAGGCTCCAGGACTCTGGCCTGGAGAGTTCCGTGGACTGCACAGACCAGGGCGTCGCAAAGAGCCGGACATGATGTATGTGTGAGAGCCCGGCGACTTTCACTCGCACATCCGTGAAGCCAGCTGTCAACGACATGCACGCCTCCTTTTCCTGTCAAAGTTTCCTTCCTCCCTGCGTATTTATTTACTTTTTTGTGATGAGAATACTCAAGTGAGATCAACACTCTTTAGAGAAGTTTTAAGAGCACGATGCAGCGTTACTAACCGTGGGCACTGTGGTGTGCAACGGTTCTCACGGGCCTGGCTGAAGCCGCGTGCCCTGGTCGGTCTGCTCTGTACTGGCCTTTGCAGGGGTTTCATGGTGATGGCTCACCGTGTCTGTGCACGCCTGTGGGAGAGTCATGTCAGTGTACGGCCAAACCACCACAACATCGTAAAGAAATCATCCTCCAATTAAAATAAATTAATTAATTTTAAAAGCTCACTCATTGATTATTAACTGTATACATGCATGTTTCTTTCTTTCTTTCTTTCTTTGCTTTTGGCCGTCTGGAGGTCTCTGTTTTTGAACTGTTTCTCCTTCCATGTGTCTGCTGGGTTGTCTTCTTACTTATCGGTTTGTAGGAGGTATTTTTCATGTAACCTGGATATGAACCCTTTTCCAGTTCTATAAATCGCCAATAACTCTGCCCTCTCTATAGACTGATTTTTAAATGATGTGCCTTTTCATGAATGTACATTCTTAATTTTCCCTTGATGGTTGGTGCTTGTTGTTTCCCTTTAAGAAATGTATTCCCAGTCAAAACAGGAAATCTGAGTGAAAGCTGATCCCGGAGTATGGGAAATCAGTGGCATGTGACTAGTGGATTTCAAAATTGTTACGGATTAGTAACTACTGTTCATTCACCATTTTGCCCCATTTTCAATGAGAATATATACTGTTATCTTGTCACATCATTGTATTTTAAGTGTGTGACACACACAGGTCTTCTTTTAGTTAACAGATCCCTGGATCAAGAGAATCTGCACCTCTGGAAATTCATTTCTACCTGTACTTAATTTAGATGACTACCTGGACTTCCAGATTGAGCCTGAGATTAGTTCTGTAACAGAGATGAGAGTGCTGAAAGTTTTGGGTCATTGGTATAGTTTGGTTTTGGAGGGTCTGTGAGTAGTTTTTAGTCAAAGGAACCACCATGCCCGGCTGTTTAGTGCCTGCGAGTCCCTCCCGAATCTCCACGCTCAGATGCAGCGTGACCTACTGCTCTTCCTTCTCAAGGCATCTTTCTGTCCATCACCTTGACTTGGAGTTTGGTCATGTGACATGACTTGGCCAATGAGCTAGCAGGAAGTTTGACACTGATGCAATGTTTTATGCACTGGGGCTTGTCCTCTTGCAAGCCAGCTGTTGTATAACAAAGTCTGTGCTATGTTTTGGTGAGGACATGTGGAGAAGAGGTGCTGGGGACTGAAGAACCTTCTGGAGAATGACCTGAGTTTCTAGCTGAGAGCCATCATTAAGTGGCAGACATAGCAGTGATGTGAAGCTTCCTGCTGAACACAGGCTGGGAGAAACCCCAGAAGATGCTGCATGGAATAAAATAATCACCCAGCTGTGCTCATCCAAAACATAGTTATGGGAAATAATGCACTATTTTTGTTTAAAGTCACTAATTTTGGATTGACCTGTTATACACCTGCAGCTACTGATACACATGCCATTTTTGAAGTTGAGAAGTCTCAGTGTCATGACTAATAATTCTCTAATCAATTAACAAATCAATTTCAGTCCAAAACATCTTTTCAAAGGAACATTTGACACTCAAGGAAATTTTTCTAAACTCCATCTGAGACGGTGGACATAGGAGGATATTTATATGTGAAAACTAAGAATGTATAATTATATGGCATGAAGTTGTGCTGATGTTCCTTTTAATCATATGTACAAGGCTTTATTTATGTCCTAAAACATATAAACATGACAAACTTTTCGATTTCAGAAGTGTACCATAATTTTCAACTTTAAACAACTCATTCAACAAATATATATTGCACAATTACTACTGTAATATAATTAAAATTATGTTTAAAAACTTAAATTTTGATCCAGTTTGGAGGCTGTGGCTAGATGCTGTTCAGTTTTCTTCCTTGAGCAGCTGATTAAGGAGACATAGCACACTCTTGCCTTATCGAGCTCCCACCCTCCCCAGGCACTATGCCCCAGCCCTAGTCTCCCCAGTGGAACAACTGAGGACAGGCCCTCTGCCTCAGAGCCTTTAGAATTGTCCAGAGAAGCCAGTCCCCAGGCAGTCACGGGGCCGGGCTGGCCTCACCCTGCTTGTTATAAGGAAGCCGTCCGCCGCAGCTCCAGCGCCCCAGCTCCCGGCCCCAAGGGGAGCTCCTTGCATGGCCCTGCCGGGAAGGCTTCTCTGCTTTAGCTATAGGAGCCAAGTCCTGATTTCATCCGTCCAACTGTTAGTGTGCCGTGTCCCTCCCTCAAAAGGATCTTTAAATCTTAGAAAACAGTTGCTGGCTAGAATTTTTCTATGTTCTAGAAATAACATAGATTAAGTGAATAAAAAATGGTTCTCTCAAGTAGTTTTCTTTCTCATGGATTTGTAAGAGACACAAACCCGGGCTGGGTATTTGTATTATATTGGGCTGCCCTCGGGGCTCAGATGGTGGAGCGTATACCTACAATGTAGGAGACTTGGATTTGATCCCTGGGTCGGGAAGATCCCCTGGAGGAGGGAATGCCAACCCACGCCAGTATTCTTGCATATATATGTGTGTGTGTGTGTGTGTGTGTTTGTATNATTATAAAGAATAATACAAACCATGTGCAATTTTTTAAATTTCAAAACTATTAACATATAACACAAGAGTACATTTTTAACAGTTAACTGAGTCCTTTTTACTGAAAGTGGAAGAATGATAAAAATTACATAAAGTAGAATTGGGACTTCGGATCATAGAGGTTAAGATATAAAGGACTGATTAGGTGAGGTGTTCCATCTGCATTTTCTCCGACAGGGGAATAGATGTAGTTCTGAGCCTCACTATGAAACTTAACTTGAATTTATATGCACCAACGGATACTCTTTTTTTCACTGTTCATTATCCTGGTAATTACAGTATTGACTGAAAGCTTAGTTTAATTTGTATCAATTATCCAAAAAACATTTCAGTACACTTTTTTTTTTCCTTTTGGATCAAAGCTTGCTTGGGAATATTTTAAGTGTGTTTCTGCCCTTGAAGTTCATCTGTTAAACCCATTGATGTTGTTGTGAACTAAGTATGAAGTGAATCCTGCTGATGGGATGGTTCTTGGTTTTATATGCAAATATCTTTCCCAAGTTTCTAATGATTTTTAGCTTTGCTCAGAATAAATTCTTTTTTCTTTAGAATTTAATGGATACTATGAAAACAAGTCAATATCTTGAAACAATAAGCTACATTTTTATCCAGTAAAAGTTGTGAATCTTCAAAAAAAAAAATCCAGTGTGTTTAACTCTAAAAGGAAAAGACAGTCAATTAAACCACAATTTTGCTAGTTACTATCAGTTAATCTTGTAATCCTTTCTTCAATATTTTGTACTTAGGCTTTATAGTGACCATGAAGAACTTAGCTTCATTTTATGGATATGGGAAGTAATGCTTGGGCTGATTAAATGACTCACCCCTCTAGTCACTCAGCAAGTGATTGATGAGCTGTTGTGTCTGACCACAGAGCCAGTATTCTCTGCACTTTTCCATTTTGTTTAAGGACTTTTACTTAGTTAACTGATCGGTCAGGAGGCAGGGGATAGTGTTTAAGGATTTTAGAAAGTGGGCTAAACCCTTCAGAACTTGGCAAGTCCTAGCACCATCAGCCCAAGTTCGTCTAGCCTGAAGCCACTGATAGAAGTGGCCGCTCTGTCTAGACGGATGACCACTCCCCCCATCTTCCATCCTGGTCACGTTTGTATTCACAGGCATTCTCATTTGACATACGCTCTGTTTCTCTTGTCAATGTGTGTTTGACTGTGCTGTATTTTGACCTCTGCAAAGCCTACATTTTTGAATGACTTTTTAAACGGCTGTCTCCAAAATCTACTGTAGTTTCAGGGATAGGGCAGGTATCCATTAAATAGTTGCTGAATAAATAAGTTGGCTAGGGAGTTATGTTGATGGATTCCCATTGCTAAACCAAACGTGCATTTCGGGGATGGACTCAGTCTGGACGTGATGGATTATGGTTTTCTGTCTTGTTGGACTTGACTTGTTGTTGTTCAGTTACCAGGTCATGTCTGACTCTTCACAACACCGTGGACTGTAGCACACCAGGCCTCCCTGTCCCTCAGCATCTCCCAGAGGTTGCCCAAGTTCGTGTCCATTGCACTGGTGATGCTATCCAACCATCTCATCCTCTGTTGTCCCTTCTCCTCCTGCCTTCAATCTTTCCCAGCAGCAGAATCTTTTCCAATGAGTTGGCTCTTCACGTCAGGGGGCTGAAGTATTGGAGCTTCACATCAGTCCTTCCAGTGAGTATTCAGGGTCGATTTCCTTTAAGATTGACTGGTTTAATCCCCTTGCAGTCCAAAGGACTCCCAGGAGTCTTCTCCAGAACCATGGTTTGAAAGCATCAGTCCTCTGGCATTCTGCCTGCTTTATTGTTCAGCTCTCACAGCCACACGTGACTACTGAAAGGACTGTAGCCTTGACTATGCGGACCTTTGCCGGCGAGGTGATGTCTCTGGTTTTCTACACACTGTCTAGGTCTGTCATAGCTCCCCTGCCGGGAAGCAGCTGTCTTTTAATTTCACGGCTGCAGCCCCCATCACAGCGACTTTAGAGCCCAAGCGGAGGAAATGCGCCACGGCTGCCACCGTCCCCTTCTGTTGGCCGTGAAGTGACGGGACCCGTTGCCCTGGATTAGTTTCTTTAATATTTAGTTTTAAGCTGGGCTTTTCACTCCTCTCCTTCACCATAATCAAGAAGTTCCTGAGCTCCTCTGCTTTCTGCCATTACAGTGGTATCATTCACAATTGTGAGGCTGTTGATATTTCTCCTGGCAATCGTTCCAGCTTGTAACTCGTCCAGTCCAGCATTTCTGATGATGTGCTCTGCATGTAACTTGAATAATCAGACTGACAATAAACAGCCTTGTCAGATGCTTTTCATGTATTATTTAATTACTGACATTTTATCTAGAACTTTTTAAACTGCTGTCTCCAAACTGCTGCAATTTCAGGGATAGGGCAGGTATTCATTAAACAGTTGCTGAATAAATAAATAGCTAACATCACAAGGAAATGGAACTCTCATACACTGTTCATGAGCATGTAAAATAGTGCAACAGCTTTGAAAACGTCTGTCTGCTCCCACACGTGAACCAAGAGGAGCGAAATCATGTGAAGGTGCAAATGCTTGTACACAGGCGCTTGTAGCAGCTTTATATTTAATTGTGAAAAACTGCAGACGAACCAAATGCCCACCAACAGGCAGACAGCCGAGCAAGCTCCGGTGAGTCTACAAGACGGAGTGTTACTCAGTGGCGAGGAGGGGTGGGCTCCTGGCTTTGCTGCAGCAGGGATGCCTCTCAAATAATTCCAAGCTAAGTAAGTCAGACAGAAGATACGTATAGAATGATTCTATTTATATCAGATATTACGGAAGATGGGCTAACCCGCGGTGACAGAGGTGGCTGAGTGGTGGGTAGAGCGGTTAGGGGCGTAGAGAGCAGGGTCACCAAGAGGCACGGCTTTCAGACACAATGAGCCGGTCGTCTGTTCTTACAGTTGTGCACACGCATCAGAACCAGCCAAATCACACAAGTGTACCTTACTGTCTGTCAGTTACACCTCAATGTGTTTAAAAAGGAAAATGAAGTAATTGATGCAGTTCAACTTTATCATGTTTTATATTAGAAAAAAAGAATCACTAGCTTCCCTGGAATTTGTCAGTTTAAGATGACTTTTAAATGAATTTCTCATTGTTTTGTGAATAGAATTAAGTCAGTAATAATGGTTGGAAATATATTTTAGCTAATACAAAATAGCCATTGTTTTCTTTAAAAGGTCATTCTATAATGATTAGAGGGAGTTAGAAGCTTACATGTTACCTCATTATTGAATTTTTTCTAGCCCAGATCAGTGCAGTCTCTGAGAAGGACCAGGTAGGATAATAAGAACTTACTACCACTGACTGTTTCCACGACTTCTTTGTTAGCCCAGTGAGACTTACGAGCAGAGACTGTCATCGGGCTTGAGCTGTCATCAAGATACAAACCATTGTTTTTTAAAAAAGATGTTTTCTCGCACCATTAAAAAATAGATGTTTTCTCACATCTATTGATAATAGAAAATGCATACTTTCTGCAAAGATATATATATACACACACACACACTATATATATATATATACACACACACACACACTATATATATATACACACACACACACACACACTATATATACACACACACACACACACACACACTATATATATATGTATATATACACACACACTGTGTGAAATGGAATGCAATAAATTAGTTACAGTTTGTGAAGTATCCCTCTGTTGTTACACGGTCAAGAGTATTGTCAAAAAAATCATCCAAAGGGGCCCTCTGTCTCTTCTCTCCTTTGGGGAGGATATTGCATGGTGCTTTCCAGTCTGTGTGGCAGGACCTGACTTCCAATTTCCCCTCATCTGTGGCTTCAGATATTATTACTTGTGCACAACATATATTTATGGGACAAAGTTAAAATAGACATTGTAATAAGAAGTAAAGCTTTCAGGGAGAAAATCAATGGGAAATAGATCTTTGGATAGAATCCAACAACAATTCATCTGCTTCAGATAATCGTGTCTCTATCTGTCTTGGGTCCAAAATGTCTGCAAGCAATTAAGTTAGATATTCTACCATATACAAGCATATAAGGACAAGAAAAATAGAGAAGTTTTATTAATACAAGCATATTGGTTATTTTCTGACAGTTTTTCATAGGATTTGAGATTTTTTAGCCATAATTAGTTGTTTCTTTTCTTTGAAAAACTGTTTAAGCATCTCCAAATGATGGAGAAACCACAAAAACATATTTTTAAATAAAGAGCATCATAAAGTGGAATGCAGAGCACAAAGCTGGTATGATTATAGTTGTGTAACTGTGGCTAAAATGTTTTTAATTAGAAAACTATATTTAATGTGTGTGTGTTTGTTTTTCTTTAGAAAAACAAGTGAAACTTGAAGGAGCCTAAATGGATACATGTTCTGTCTTAGTTTTAAACCTTTGTTTTTCTTTCCATATAAATTCTCTGCTTCGCTCTGTCCTTAAAGAAATGACACTCGGTTACATAAGTCTTTCTTGGGCTTCTGTTCCTAAGGAGATGGAGCAGACATACTTTTTCTTATTTCTCAGGCTAACCACTCTGAAAATTCTGAACATTTTATGTGAAAGAAATGAGAGAAGAATCTGAAAAGTGGATAAAAAAACACACTGACTAATGAACTTAGCTAGGAAAAGCCACAGGATAGTAAGTTCCATGGGTTTCCTTTTGCCTCATAGACCAGACTTACAATGAACATATTTTTTTCCTTAAAAATAGAAAATCTTTGTGAATAAGACTAGGCAAAAATTTTTTTTAGTAGACACCAAAAGTACACTTCCTAAAAGGAAAAAAAAAAAAGATAAATTGAACTTTGTAAATAAAAATCTTTTGAAATCTCCTGTTAAAAGGATAAAAAGCAATGTATAAGAAAGTGTTTACTGACTCTGATAAATTACATATTGACAAAACACTAGTATCTGGAATACATAAAGAACTCTTAAAACTTTAGCTAAAAAATAAACCAATTAGAAAGTGGACAAGAGACATGGAGACTTTTCTCTGAAGAGAATAGACAAATAAACACATGAAAACATGTGTTTTCAGAATAAAACATGGAGAAGGCAATGGCACCCCACTCCAGTACTCTTGCCTGGAAAATCCCATGGATGGAGGAGCCTGGTGGGCTGCAGTCCATGGGGTCCCGAAGAGTCGGACATGACTGAGCGACTTCACGTTCACTTTTCATTTTCATGCATTGGAGAAGGAAATGGCAACCCACTCCAGTGTTCTTGCCTGGAGAATCTCAGGGACGGGGGAGCCTGGTGGGCTGCCATCTATGCGATCGCACAGAGTCAGACATGACTGAAGTGACTTAGCAGTAGCAGAATAAAACAAAGCTCTGAGTAAATGCTGGTGAGGATGTGGAGATACTATGTTATTCACTCATTGCTGGTGAAATGAATGGCCGCACTTGGTATGGACAAAACAAGAACAAAGGCCAGCGTTTGCTTAAAAAATACGAAGTACAAACTGCCACACAGCCCAACAACTGCACTCTGTATTTATCCCAGAGAAATGATCACGTATGTTCACACAAAGATTTATACACAAATGTTCGTACCAGTTGTATTAATAATAGCCTAAACCTGGAAGCAGCACAGATGTCCTTCAGTGGATGAATGGCTAAACAGACTGGAAACTCCCGTAGCATGGGATACGCAGTGATAAAAAGTAGCCGCCTGTAGTCACACACAGTAACTGGGATGAATCTCCAGAGAATTATGCTGAGTGAAAAAGCCCATCCCAAATGGTTAGGTACGATGTGATTCTGTTTCTATATCATTCTTGAAATAACAATCATACATAAATAGAGAACAAATCGCTAGTTTCCAGGGCTTAATGCGGGCTTCCCAGGTGGCTCAGCAGTAAAGACTCCCTGCCAGTGCAGGAGACACGGTTCAGTCCCTGGGTCCAGGAGATCCCCTGGAGGAAGAAACGGCAACCCACTCCGGTACTCTTGCCTGGAGAATCCCGCGGGCAGAGGAGTCTGACAGGCTGCAGTCTGTGGGGTCACAAAGAGCTGGGCAGGACTGAGTGACTGAGCATGCCTGCAAGGGTCAGTGGCTTGAGTGGGAGGGAAATAGACATGAATATAAAAAAGCAACATTAGGCATCTTTGTAGCAGTGAAAATGTTCTGAATCTTGACTATATCAATATGATATACTATTTTTGATGTTGTATCAATACTAGAGTTTTGCAAAATTTTGCCATTGGGAAAACTCTGTCAAGTGTACATGGTATCTTTGTATTATTTTTTTACAACTGTGTGTGAATCTAGAATGGTCTCAAAACGAGAAGTTATAAAATATATATTTCTTGTCTTGTACCTTCTTTCGGGGCTTCCCAAAAGAAGTACCAGTCTTTACCACTGGCTCAGTGGTAAAGAATCCACCTGCCCATGCGGCAGACACAGGAGACTTGGGTTCAATCCCTGGGTCAGGAGGATCTCCTGGAGTAGGAAATGGCAACCTGCTCCAGCATTCTTGCCTGGGAAATTCTGTGACAGAGGAGCCTGGCAGGCTACAATCCATGAAGCCACAAAGAGCTGGACATGACCGAGCCCATGCGTGCGTGCACACACGCACACACATGCATGTGCACACACTCATGCACACATGCATGCACACACGTGCACACACCCGTGCGCACATGCGCACACCCCCCCCCTTCTTTTTAGTTCAGCTAATGGGGAAGCTAAGAAGATGTTCCCAGGGAAGAAGTGGGAGGCCCAGGCACTGCTCTCCTTAGTTCCCTGCATGGCCCTGTTGTCTTGTGTTCCTATCAAGGGAGTCTTGTTCCATGATTCTCTGTCTGGGTTTTGTACCCTCTCCTCCCTCCATCCATCTGCTCTGACCTTGGGTAACACCTGTTTTGACTCGCCCTGGAATCGTTAGTGCGGTTTTCTTACCCACTGCCCGTGCGTGTGTGCTAAGTTGCTTCAGCTGTGTACGACTCTGTGCGACCCTATGGACTGCAGGCAAGAATGCTGGAGAGGGTTGCCGTGCACTCCTCCAGGGCACCTTCTGGACCCGTGGATCGAACCCAGGTCTCTCGTGCCTGACCTGCATTGGCAGGTGGATTCTTTACCACTCGCACCACCTGGGGAAGCCCACTCACTGCCCACAACTTAGTAAAGAAATCATTGGTTAGGCTCTCCAGAGAGAGCCTGTGTTTTCTGCTGGTACGTGGACTCGCGCCGTCGTAGCCTGTGAAGCTGTGAGACACGCTGGCCCCGCGTGCCTGTGCATGCGTCATGGCAGGTGAAGTCCTTGCCGCCGTGGACTAGCAAGGACAGAGCAGGAGATTCCAGCGGAAGGAGAAGGAAATGCACGTGTGAACGGATACGGTAATTTCACATCATGACGTAAATACGGTAATTTCACATCACGACGTAAAGGAAACGAACACTGTGATGGAGTAAGCAGCAGCCATGCACATGGTTGGCTTTCGGTGCCGTGGTTTGTGTGTGACTCTGAGCAGGTACCATTTGAGCTGAGCCTTGAATTACTTGAAGACTCCAGTCATGCACAGAGCTGGGGGAAGAATTTGGGGTCTAAGTACAATAAAGTCAATCAGTTCATGGCATGGACTAAGGAGAAATGGAGGTAAGAAGTGAGGCCTGAGAGTTAGGCAGGGCCCCTGTGGGGCTTTGTTGCTATTTGTGATACAATTTGCATCGCGTTCAATATGAAAGGGGCAGTGATTAGAGTGTTTTCCTCATTATCCATGTATTCAGTCTATTCTAAGCAAGCTTTTGCAGTGAAGCAGTGGGGTTTTGCTGGATAAATACATGGCTCTAGGATTCTAGAAGCTTGCAGTCCACTGAAAGAGATAAGATGAATATACAAACAGCTACAATAGAAAGTTCTAGCTAATTTACATGGTGATCAGTTTTGTTCTGAAAAGAGCAGACCTTTGGGATTATCCAGCTGCTGTCACTTCCACATTTCAGTCTCGTGATTGCTGCTCTGTTGAGAACAAAGTAAAGAGATTCCTGATAAATACCTTTAATTGTTTACAAGTGTTTGATGTTTTTACCTTCTGAGTGAAATGGAGCCATCTTGGGTGCCAGAATGAGCAGTGAGTTAGTGGACGGCTCCTCTTCCAGCACGATCAGTGCCAGGGATAGTGAGTCTCCCGGTAGGGACTGGTCCAGGGGTACTGACCGTTTAGGTAGTACTTCCTCAAATTTCCGTCTGTGAACTGGACACACCAGAATCTCAGATAATTCTGGAATTTAAAATGTTCTGAACAAACTCCCCAACCTTATCCTGGGGATTCTTACTCTATTAGTCAGTGTGTGTCTGTTGCAGAGAAGGGTAGCAGAAATTCAGTTTTTAAGTTTCCCCGGTGATTGGAGAAGGACACGGCAACCCAGCCCAGTGTTCTTGCCTGGAAAATCCCATGAACAGAGGAGCCTGGCAGGCTACAGTCCGTGGGGTCACAAAGAGTTGGACACGACTGAAGCAACTTGGCACACAGGTGATTTGAAGTGCTCGGGTTTAGGGAAAAAAAAATTTAGTGAACAAACTGGCAAGCAGCAGATCGACTCACATCCTCAAAGTCAGCACCTTGGTCTCCCTTTTTCTTATCTTAAACTTTTTGTTTTGTATCGTAGTATAGCTGATTAACAGTGTGATGACAGTTTGGTGTGAACTCTGAAGGGACTCAGACCTCCACATGTATCTCCTTTCCCCTCCAAACTCTCATCCCATCCAGGCTGCCACATAACACTGAGCAGAGTTCAAAGGTGAGAGTGCAGGGGTGTCCCGGCAGCACAGTGATGAAGGTGGGAAGGAGGAGGCTGACTCAGATTAAGAAAAGCGGATGAGCTTGGAGAGGAGGAAGGGGGAGTCAAGGGTTTCCAAATGGAGGCCAGGTGGTAACCTAACTCAGAAATGGAATGCAGAGAGAAGGGCTGGTTTCTGAGAAAATGGTGCCCGTTTGGCAGTGAGATATGTGGGCATCCCGGCTGGCTCGAACGGTAGAGTCTACCTGCAGGGCAGTAGACCTGAGTTCCCTCAGTTAGGAAGGTCCCCTGGGTGGGAGGGACAACCCACTCCAGCACTCTTGCCTGGAGAATTCCGCAGAGGGGCCTGGCAGGCTACTGTCCATGGGGTCACAAAGAATCCAGCTCGACTGAGTGACTGACACTCGCCTACTTTCTATGGGTTTAAGTCCACGGTGACCTGTCAGGCATGGCAGCTAGCACAGGCATTCTGGCTGAGACTGTCAGCTCTCATTTAGTTTGTATTTTCTCAGGCTCCCTTGCAGCCAGCCTAGGATCTTGTAACTGGTTCTGGCTAATGGGGGAGAAATTAGCAAAGCCACTGCCAGGCCTGACCCTTAAAAACTCGCCCCTGCAGGCTCTCCGGTACCTTGGCCTCAGCGTCGCTGGAAGAGGCACGCTCCTCAGGTGTCACGAGAGACAGGGAAGTCCCGCAGACTGGTATCAGGCTCTGAGTGAACAGCAAATAACCTTTCTTCCTTTTTGCTCAGCTCTAGAAGGACTCCAAAAGAGGGGTTCTTGGGCTCTCATGAACTGCCTTGCAGATTACTGGTGCTCCCTACTTTCTGTAGGTTGCAGCTCTCAGTCCACTGGGGGCTGGACCGGAAGACACACCTGAGAGCTATCCTCACTCCTTTCTCGAGGTTATTCTTTTGGAAACTGTTCGTTCTGAAGCCCGTTGATCATGCCTTTTATTTCTACTGGATGGGTTTCTCCTGGGAGGGTCTGCAGGCTCTGGAGTGAAGTGAAATGAGTTGTTCAGTCTTGTCCGACTCTTTGCGACCCCATGGACTATAAAGTCCATGGAATTCTGCAGACCAGAATAGTGGAGTGGGTAGCCTTTTCCTTCTCCAGGGGATCTTCCCAACCCAGTGACTGAATCCAGGTCTCCCACACTGCAGGCAGATTCTTTACCAGCTGAGCCACAAGGGAAGCCAAGAATGCCAGAGTGCAGGCTCCCTAATCCCAGACATACTTGAATCATAGAATCTGTAACCCTTATTACACTTGAATGAAATCAAATATTTCAATCCAGATGCTGTGGCATAGGGTTGCTAAATACGTGGCCCCTTGACCAGTTGCCTCAGTGTCTCCTAGAAATACATATTCTCAGGCCCCACTGCAACCTGTTGAATCTGGGTGTCAACAAGCCGTCCAGGTGACTCTGGAAGAGGCTACAGTTTGACAACAGCTGGGATAGTGCCTGTTTAATCTTTCCCACATTTCCCCTCCTGTTTAAGGTGAAGACTGCGAGGGTTAAGTCAGACAAAGTGGCACCGTTGCAGCTCACACACAATAGTGCTTGTTGTTTTTTGGCAAAGTGTGAACAACACACCCTCCTCTCGCCAAAGCATGCACCTCTGCCACAGACTTTGGAAACAGAACTGAATCCACTGTGCTATCAGGAAAGGAGGGGAAGCATAACTTATCCAGCAGGAGAAGAACTACACGTTTGTTCTTGTGTGCTCTAATCATAGCACCAGAGAAAGACCAAAGTGACTTTTTGGTAAAGGATTAGAAGAATATGTAATAATTTCTCATAAAAGAACAAGAAAGCTGATATTAAAGACCTTTAAAGGATAAATCTCAGCACGTTGCGCTTTTATGTATGCAAGTGATAGAGAGACAGGTATAGAGCTGGAAGAGACGAGAGTCTATGAGGCTGGTACTTTGATGAGAGGAAGGGCTACTGGAATCCAGGTAGGCACCCATCCTTTCCACTTTCAGTTTTATCCTTAAAAGTCGTACAGATGAGGCCAGCCCCGTTCACCTGTCCTCAACTACAAAGAGTTGGGAGATGGTGCCTCAAGACAGCCCATCCTTTTCCATCATTTTGAAGGAAACTTCAGTGATGAAAGCAGATCTGTGAGTGGGTGCATTTTAATTCACAGTTAACAAAAGAAACCATCTTCACTGCGGATGGTCAAACGCCAGCCGCTAAGAAGCGTCGTGTCAGTGCGACAGGGGACACTAAGCATGGCTGCATGCCCAAGGAGAGCCGGCTGGTAAAAGTGAATTGAACACGAAGACACTGATGCGAAAGTGGAACAAAGATGAGCAAAGAATACAAATTACCGGAGGTAATGGTTGCCATGGCAACTGTTTGTCCAGAACTCAAACTGTGGTAGCTCAGGTGAGAGGGCCTGAAAATGAAAGCCCTTAGCAGGCCTTCCCCACGTTGCTTTTGTTGCTGCTGCAGGCTGGAGCAGCGTGACCGTTCCCTTCCCTCGCCCTCTGGAAGCCCCAGCACAGCTGCAGTCTGCTGAGAGGGGTGGTCTGCCGGCCCTCGCAGAGAACCCGGGGGTGTCTGGCCTCCGCGGTGTTCAGGAAACACACCGGACACTGCAGGGTGAAGCGCCGTGCCTGGCACAACTGTTCCGACACCCGCTCCTCGGAAGAGCAAGCCATCTTCTGTCAGTAAAAGTGCAAAGCGGTGGGATTTTTTTTTTTGATCAAGGTTGCAAAATGCTGGATGGGAAGAAGCAACACACCGCAGTTTTCTTCCCTCCGTGTGGCTGTCTGCCCCCTTCCTCCCAAGTAATTACCCATCTGTTTGAGAGGGAGGTGATGCTTCCTGTGACATTCAGAAGAAAGGCACCTGTTTGTAGAAAGGAAAGAATAACCTAGTTTGCAGGTATCCTTGGCTCTTAAATTTGCCTTTCCTGACTCAATATAATGGGTTTTTCTTTTTCATAATCATATTGCTCTGGCTGCAGACTTTTCAAATCCTTCTTTTCACCTCTCATTTGTCATTCTTTGAATCAGCTTCTAGTAGGAAAGCTGTTCTTGGAGAAGAAAGCAAAAAAAAAAAAAAAGGAATCATATGGGAAGAAGAAGAGAGCTTTGAGGGCAGAAGGAATGTGTTGAAAATAGTCTCTTTTCTCCTAAATTCTATAACCATGTTTTATGATCTTTTCATCTTGCATGGTATGTTGGTGAGAAATGAACATTTGCATTTCAAGGTAGACAAAGGCTTTTACTGATGTCCAGTAGCCAGGGAAACTTAATGAGAAGTTACAGTGGTTGGATTCGTAACAACCTGTTTTCTGTGGTAGCCAGACAGCAGAAGGCTTTGTACACACAAACACAGAAAGTGCACTGCTTGTTAGGTACCATATCTAATTAGCTAGAACCCAAAAAACTTGCACTAATGATATTTTTATGCCAGGAGAGTTTGAGAAATTGCACTTCAGTTTGGATGTTTTAAAACAGGAGGAATTGCCAGAAGTCATACACATAAATAACACAGCTAACAGGGACTGAGGATTAGAGCTCTACATCATGACTTCTCACCGCAACACTGTTGAGGTGGTGTATCTGTTGTCTGCTGCTGCCGCAAAATAATTAGCACAAATTTAGTGGCTTGAAACAACATCCACTTATTATCTCACAGTCTGTAGGTCTGAAGACCAAGACAGACCTCACTGGGCTAAATGCAAGCTGATGTATCAATTTAGGGTCGTTGTAACAAATGTGCCATCTGGTGGGGAATGTGGGTGATGAGGGGACGTACGCATGTAGGGGGAGGGGTAGCTGGGGAACCTCTGTACTGCGCCTTCCTTTCTATCTTGCTGTGAACTGACTGATCAAACCAGTCAATCCTAAAGGAAATCAGCCCTGAGTACTCATTGGAAGGACTGTTGCTGAAGCTGTAATACTTTGGCCACCTGATGGGAAGAGTGGACTCATGGGAAGAAACCCTGATGTTGGGAGAGATGGAAGACAAAAGGAAAAGAGGGTGCCAGAGGATGAGATGGTGAGACAGCATCACTGACTCAATAGAGATGAAACTGAGCAAATGCTGGGAGATAGCGGAGGACAGAGGAGGCTGGTGTGCTATAGTCCATGGGGTTGCAGAGAGTCAGATGTGACTTAGCGACTGAAAAGCAGCAACATAAAAATAAAATAAATGTTGAAAATAAGCATTTTTAAATAAATTAAGCTTTAAAAATGGAGGGAGATGGTGGGGAGTTTCAGGAGGGAGGGAATGTATGTGTACCTATGGCTGATTCATGTTGAGGTTTGATGGAAAACAGCAAAATTCTGTAAAGCATTTATCCTTCAATACAAAATGAATTAATTTTCAAAAATTTTAAAAATAAAAATAAGAGTAAAGCCATGCCCTGAGTCCATGCTGGACCTTGAAAAGACACAGAGAGTTCCTGAGCCCAACCCGCAGCCCGGAGCCCAGCTCAGACCAGGCAGGTAAGAGGGCCCCTGCTGGCCTGCAGATCTCTAAGTGAGAGGATACATTGCTTTTGTAAACCACTGAGTTTTTGAGGTTGTTTGCAGAGTACAGTATTATAGAAAGAACAAATTTACACTTCCACTCCTACTAATAATCTCCATGGTCTAAAAAGCCACGTGCTTTGCAGGCAACAAACCCTGTTACCCTACTCATTTCTGAAAGGTGTTCAGAGGTCTTGCCGTAAACAAAAATTGTCCCCAGGGATGACTCATGTCAACTGGTGGCTAAAAAGTCTGGTCTGATTCTGGAGAGGTCAGCGTTGGAAGGCACATATCAGAGAGACGTCAGATATTAACTTGAATCAAAACATGCCATTTACTTTGTAATCCTGTCCTTGTTTGTTAAACCCTCCCATGTGGGTAATATTAATACCTGCTTCATTCAGTTGTCATGAAGATTAAATGAGAATACCCAGCACTTAAAATTCATAGCACAATGTCTGCTGCATGGGAAGAGATTAGTAAATGTTAGCTGTTAAGTACCAACACTTGGAAAGACAAAGATGGTTACGTTTGATAATTCTTTCTTTATTGAATCAATTTCTGCCAAAGGTGTTTTATTCTTTTAAGAATAGTAATACTTGAAAAATAAGCTAATTGATGTAACAGTCTTAGATGGTTGGGGCTTTCACAATATAAAAGAAAATATTTTTAAGTAAGGAAAAGAATCATCTATATGATAACCTCAAAAAACTGTGGAAAAAGAAAAATGTGAATAATTAGCAAAATCGTTCAGCATATACTATTTCACAAATAAGTATAAAGCATTATTTGGGTAAGTCAATTACTAGAAACTTGGATATACCCCAGTTAAAAAAGCGTCAATCTAGAATTCAAATATAACGAGATTGTCATAACATGAACCAACTCGTTGACATTCAGAGAATTCTCGGCTTGCTTGCCAAATTAATGGATTAGGCTCTCTCAATAGTATTTGATTCAGCAATGTAAACCTCTTAAGAAGAAATAATTTGAATAAAGAAAGATACATGCTCAGTTGTGTCTAACTCTTTGTGGCCCCAGGGATTGTAACCCGCCAAGCTCCTCTGTCCATGGAATTTTCCAGGACAGTGGATTGCCATTTCTGTGGCCCAACCACAAATGCGAAAGAAGCAAAGTTGAATGGTTCTACCAAGACCTATAAGACCTTCTAGAACTAACACCAAAAAAGATGTCCTTTTCATCATAGGGGACTGGAATGCAAAAGTAGGAAGTCAAGAGATACCTGGAGTAACAGGCAAATTTGGCCTTGGAGTGCAGAATGAAGCAGGGCAAAGGGTAACAGAGTTTTGCCAAGAGAATGCACTGCTCATAGAAAACACCCTCTCTCAACAACACAAGAGAAGACTCTACACACAGACTTCACCAGAGGGTCAATACCAAAATCAGATTGATTATATTCTTTGTATCCAAGGATGGAGAAACTCTATACAGTCAGGGAAAACCAGACTGGGAGCTGACTGTGGCTCAGATCATGAACTCCTTACTGCCAAATTCAGACTTAAATTGGAGAACTTAGGGAAAACCACTAGGCCATTCAAGTATGACCTAAATAAAATTCCTTACGATTATACAGTGGAAGAGACCAATAGATTCAAGAAATTAGATCTGATAGGCACAATGCCTGAAGAACTATGGACAGAGGTTCCTAACATTGTACAGGAAGCAGTGATCAAAACCATCTATAAAAAAAAAAAAACAAAAACCATCTATAAGAAAAAGAAAGGCAAAGTGGTTCTCTGAGGAGGCTTTACTAGTAGCTGAGAAAAATGGCTGGCGAAAGGCAAAGGAGAAAAGGAAAGATAGACCCGTCTGAATGCAGAGTTCCAAAGCTTAGCATGGAGAGATAAGAAAGCTTTTTAAGTGAACAGTGCAAAGAAATAGAGGAAAACAATAGAATGGGAAAGACTAGAGATCTCTTCAAGGAAATTAGAGATGCCAAGGGAACATTTCATGCAAAGATGGGCTCAATAAAGGACAGAAATGGTATGGACCTAACAGAAGCAGAAGATATTAAGAAGAGGTGGCAAGAATACAAAAAGAGATCTTCATGACCCAGATAATCACGATGGTGTGATCACTCACCTCGAGCCAGACATCCTGGAGTGAGAAGTCAAGTGGGCCTTAGGAAGCATCACTATGAACAGAGCTAGTGTAGATGATGGAATTCCAGCTGAGCTATTTAAAATCCTAAAAGATGATGCTGTTTAAGTGCTGCAGTCAATATGCCAGCAAATCTGGAACACTCAGCAGTGGCCACAGGACTGGAAAGGTCAGTTTTCATTCCAGTCCTAAAGAAGGGCAATTCAAAGAATGTTCCAACTACCACAGAGTTGCACGCATTTCACATGCTAGAAAGTAATGCTCAAAATCCTTCAAGCTAGGCTTCAGCAGTATGTGAACTGAGAACTTCCAGATATACAGGCTATATTTAGAAAAGACAGAGAAACCAGAGATCAAATTGCCAACATCCACTGAATCATTGAAAAAGCAAGAGAATTCCAGAAAAACGTCTATTTCTGCTTCATTGACTACACTAAAGCCTTTGACTATGTAGATCACAACAAACTGTGGAAAATTCTTCAAGAGATGGGAATACCAGACCACCTTACCTGCCTCTGGAGAAATTTGTTTGCAGGTGAAGCAACAGTTGAAACTGGACATGGAACAGTGACTGGTTCAAAACTGGGAAAGGAGTTGTCAAGGCTGTATATGGTCACCTTGCTGATTTAATTTATATGTGGAGTACATCATGTGAAATGCCAGTCTGGATGAAGCACAAGCTGGAATCAAGACTGCAGGAAGAAATATCAATAACCTCAGATATGCAGATGACACCACGCTTATGGCAGAAAGTAAAGAGGAATTAAAGAGCTTCTTGAAGGTGAAAGAGGAAAGTGAAAAAAGATGGCTTAAAGCTCAACATTCAGAAAACTAACATCAAGGCATCTGGTCCCATCACTTCATGGCAAATAGATGTTGAAACAGTGGAAACATTGAGAGACTTTATTTTGGGGGGCTCCAAAATCACTGCAGATGGTGACTGCAGCCGTGAAATTAAAAGACGCTTGGTCCTTGGAAGAAAAGCAATGAGCATTCTAGACAGTGCATTAAAAAGCCGAGACATTACTTTGCCAACAGATCTGTTTGGTCAAAGCCATGGTTTCTCCAGCAGGCATGTACTTATGTGAGCTAGACAACAAAAAAGAATCGATGCCTTCCAACTGTGATGCTGGAGAGGACTGAGAATCCCTTGACCAGCAAGGAGATCAAAGCAGTCAACACTGAAGGAAATCAACCCTGAATATTCATTGGAAGGACTGATGCTGACGCTCCAATAGCTTGGCCAGCTGATGCTGGCCCGATGATGGAATAGACTGGAGAAGGGAGGATGAGACGGGAATGACAGAGGATGAGAGGATTGGATGGCATCAGTGACTCGATGGACGTGAGTCTGAGCAAACTCCGGGAGGTGGCGGATGACAGGGAAGCCTGGCGCGCTGCAGTCCGTGGGCTCACAAACAGTGGACGTGACTAGGCAACTAAACCACAACAGCAAAGGGGAGCTTCCCGACCCAGCGATCGAAGTGCGTCTCTTGGATGGAGGCGGGTTCTTTACCACTCGCGCCACCCGGGGAGCCCCTCAAGAGAGACACATCAGCTAAGTTGTTCCTGAGTACCAAAGCATCCCCGGCTCAGTGCCCGGGGCCCACGAGGCTCATTTCCTGGGCGAGGGGCGCAGAGCCGTCTGCCGCACCTCCTCTGCTTTCTCCGCTCAGCTGCGGGTTGATGGGGGTCTCCCACGGACTGGGGCACTGAGCAGCACCTTCAGCAGACCCATGCTCTGCTCCGCGTGGCCTCTCGTTTCCAGAAGGCTATCCTGGGACTCTCTTGGTAGTCCGGATCTTAAAGACTCTGCCTGCAGTGTAGGAGACCAGGATTCCATCCCCGGGCTGAGAAGACCCCCTGGAGATAGGAAGGGCCACCTGCTCCAGTATTCTAGCCTGGGGAATCCCATGGACAGAGGAGCCTGGCGGGTTACAGTCCACTGGGTCGCAGAGAGTTGGACATGACTTGGCGATTAAACAGCAACAGGGAGCGAGGAATATTTCACACCCATGCGAGAAAGCCTAGCGGAAAGGGGGTGGAGGAAAGAGCCCCGCGTGTCAGCGGATGGAGGGTCGGGAGGCGCCGCGTGCTGAGGCCAGCGGGGGCCTGTGCAGGGCTCGCGTCTCCGCGGGGCGACGCCGTTGCGCAGAGGGGCAGCGTCTGCAGCTGGTGGTTTCAGGGGCTTGTGGCCCGTCTGCGGGCTCAGAGCAGAGGGAGGGGAATGCACGAGTGATTAAAGGGAAGGTGCACGATCCTGGCTCCTGGGACATTTCTCTAAGTGTGTGTGAGATATCCTTAGTGGAATCCCAGAGATAATTTTATGAAAATATATCGGAAGTGAAAATAAAAAAGTTGATGTTATAAGGAAGGTAGATAGCAGTAATGAGATTGATAGGAACTAAAGAGTTCCTCCCTCCTTCCTTCCTTCCCTCCCTCCTTTCTGTCTCTCTCCCTACCTCTCTCATCTCATCTTTCCTCACTTTCTTCCTTTCTTAAACTGAAAAGTTAAAACGTTTGAGAGGCACAAAGAATAATCACTGGGCTAATGAACAATTGCAATTTGCATTTTATTTTTTTAAGTGAAGAAGAATTGTCCAGAGTTTTTTTTTTTTTTTAAACTATTTTTGGAATATAATTGCTCAACAATGTTTGTCTCTCCTGTAGAACATGAATCAACTGTATGTATAACACATACCCCTCCCCCTGAATCTCCCTCCCACCCGCACCGGCCCATCCCTCTAAATCTTCAAGGAGCGCCAAGCTGAGCTCCCTGAGCTACAGCGATTTTCATTTTAAAAAGAACAGTAATGAAGTATGAGCTGCATCTTTTACATACGACAGTAAACTTTGCATTTGGCTGATATTAATGGTAGCTTTTTGTCTCAATGAGAAAATGTGCTCAGGTTAATAAACAGTGGCCGTCGTTGTTTGGCAGAGAAGGCGATGGCACCCCACTCCAGCACTCTTGCCTGGAAAATCCCATGGATGGAGGAACCTGGTAGGCTGCAGTCCATGGGGTCGCTACAAGTCAGATACGACTGAGTGACTTCACTTTCACTTTTCACTTTCATGCATTGGAGAAGGAAATGGCAACCCACTCCAGTGTTCTTGCCTTGAGAATCCCAGGGATGGGGGAGCCTGGTGGGTTGCCGTCACACAGAGTCAGACACGACTGAAGCGACTTAGCAGCAGCAGCAGCAGCAGTCGTTGTTTGGTGACGATACTGCAGGAAGAGGGGCTGGTAGCTCTGATCTCTCTGTTCTGATTCTCCATCCAGGCTCTCAGAGGCTAACGAGTCTGCTTTAGGGTCTGTTTCATCTGATTTTATTCAGGTTTTAGGTGGATGTACAGTACTTGTGTTGTCTGGGAAGAAGATCCATAGATTTTATCAGTTTTTCAGCAGTCCTTATCTAACTTTTAAGCTTGAAGTGATTTTCTTAATGTTAGGCAAACAAAACAGATCAAGGGCTATGCTGCGGTCGCTGCTCATAAGTGACAGTGGGATCTGTCAGAAGCTACTGAATTTTATGTGCTTCAGTTTCCATATATTTATGATGGGATTATTGTTCTTTAACCCAGAGAACTGGGGTGGAAATATGAAAAAAAAAGTGTAAAAATTTAAACTACATGCAGAAAAGATCTCATGGTATTTCTGCTTTTCTATATCATGACCAAGCCATCTAGCCTTAATTATATGTGAGTCTCTACTTCTACTAGTTAAGTGCTGATAAGTTTCCAATTCAAAACATTCAGAGCCCAGCAAGCCTGTGGTTTGCAGCCTGAAATGTTCGGTAGTCACTGTATGACTTGATTTCTTCACCCTGGGCCTCTTTAAGTTCGAAGGCAAACATTCTGGGTTACTTTTCTGTCTTAGTTTAAGCCTAATGAGTCCAGTGCCAGCTCATTTTTTTGGTATGAGCTTGGTGGCACAGTGATAATAAGTTTTTTCCTAGCAACTCAATTATTTTTAATGATTTACACAAGGTAATTACTGTTGACAGATGTCCAGATCCTGAGAGCAAGGAAATATTCATTTCCAAGTCTAGTTTTATGTTTGGCATTGATTGAAGCTTTTGGCAATGATTATCTATCAGAGACTGAGAAATGTCAAGGAAAAGTGAGAAGAGAAATAGACAAACAGGGAATTGAGACTTAAAGATCAAGGAGAAAAAAAGATCCTTTGAAAAAGAAATTTGTACAGAAAAGCAGAGATAATATTTTTGTATTGTCTGAGACTTTTGGTTGAAAGTCAAATTCGTAATGACTTAAGCAAAGAAAGAATTTATCAGTACGAATTCACGTGACCTGAACATCTAACGTTGCCCGAGCTTTAGGCCTGGCTGATTCTAGGGGATCGAAGGATTCTGAGAGTATATCTTCCTTCCTGTCTCTTGGGTTTATCTCTTTATCCGTTGGCTCTTCTGTAAGCCATCTCGCTCACTCCACTTAGGGCTCCCTAGCAACGATAGACATGTATTCCCTTGTAGCTCACAGTCCTAGTGAAAGGGGGGTTTCTTTCTGACTGTTTTCTCTGAAGTCTTAGAATTAAGTTTGGTTAGCTTGTCTTGGGTATTAGACCCATGAAAGACCCAGCTAACGTGCGAGATAGAGCTGTCTGAATAACCAGATGTGATTCATGTGTCCACAGCCAGAGCTGGGGGGTGACGTTCACCCATAGGAACAGCACAGCACCTCACAGGAAAACTCCCAAGTTCAGTTTCAACACAGACAGGTAAGCCCAAAACAAGAATGCTATAGCACTGTGCTTAAAAATCAGCTTGCAAAAATCATCTTGAGTTTTTATTGTCATCAAATATTAAGAATCATGGGGACTTTGATTTTCTATATCAAATTTGCCTTTTCAGAGATAGGAATTCTAAAACAGGACTTCAGAGGCTTATTCAGAATTTTACAGTGAATTATGGGGCCAAGAAAGAAACCCAGGACTTCATATTTTTACCATATTATCTAGAGATAATGACTACATTTGCAGATAGAATCATAGCTATTATGTTTTACTTTGGAGTGCATCTTTTCCCCTTCTCTGTCTTTCTGTTCTCATTTCCTTCAGTACATATTCATTGGAGACTATTAATACTATAATCCAACCCATCTTCTTCCAGCTCTTTATTGAGAATTTGTTCTGTGCTTAGCCTTGATTCAACATGTATTTGATAAACAGTTTATATTCCAATTACAGTACCAAGCAGTGGAAATAAAATTACAGATAGCATATTCTAGAGGAGAAGAAGGACAGTTAATAAAATAATTAGTTAGGATGAGTGCTTTTCTTTGGGCAAATAACAGGTAAGATTTAGTTTAAGGAAAAATATAGATATGAAAGCTTAGCCTGAAACATGAAAAGAAACCAGCACAAAAGCCAGGAGGGAGAGTATTTCAGGGGGAAAGATTCTCAGAAGGACTGAACCTAGAGTTTCAAGAAACAGAAGTTTGGTTAGTGCTTAGGGAAGAAATTGGCCAATTCTGTAAACACTCCTGGCGTTGCGGGCCAGAGGGTCTCTGCTACTCAGCTATGCTGTTGGAGCTGGAAAGTGACTAGGGGCCGTGTGTCAACAAATGGGCATGGCTTACATTGTAATAAAACTTTATTTACAAACACATGTGGAAGACAGAATTCATTCATCCAGGGAATGGAGATTGAGGGAGACAGGAGCTGACCTTGGAGGACCAGCAGGAAACTTGAAACCTGGAGGGGCGCGATGTCAGTGTAGAATCGACTTCTGTCAGGAAGCTTCTAGGCAGTTGTTTAAGATGACAGTTTTAAGAGAAGTTCTCTTCTTTCTTTTAAAAAAGTTGCCGTCTACTTTCAAGCGGCAGGTCCAGCTGAGAGCGGCCTCCGCAGTGTGGCCTGGTGGCAGCAGCAGGCATCGCCCCTGGCTGCCACACTCCCCATGGGTCTGCCTGGTGCCGGCTCCTCCCGCTTGGCTTCAGACTCCGCGTCTCCATGGGCTGGGTAGCAGGGATGGAGAATCATGTCCCAGTGGGTAGGACGCTAGCAGCGAGGACAGCAACAACCCAGCCCTGGGGAGACGCGCCCACTCTCAGCACAGCAGGCGGGGCGGCCCGGGGCCCTGCGCCCGTCTCTTCTTGGGCGTCCCCTGAAGCGGAGTGCGCAGCAAACTGTCTCTGTTTCTCCAGTTATGAAGCCGTCTTTGACTTACACCTCAGTCCCGTGGTGGTGTTTTTGCTACCATGGTAGTATCACTTTGGAGACATCAATTGAATACATCGTTTTTTCCGAAATGTTGGGTTTGGGAGAGAACTACATTCATATTTGCTAATGGAACAGGGGAGGATGAACTAAAAGGATCGGAAGAAACTGACGCACTACAGTCAAAAGGGAAAGTGGGTTCAATACCATCAGGGGCGCATACAGTTCATTTTGGAGACTTCCCACGGGAAACGAATTGCTGGTCCCCCATTCCAAGACCCTTCAGTCGTGTCAAAATAGATCCTGATTATCAGTAGTAGGGGTTGACTGGTACACTTTACCACTTTCCTGTTGAGCAGTTTTGGGAGAAAATGAAAGCAATATGGATGTAAAAACTTAGAACACTCATCAGCTGAAAATTGCTCATCAGAAGCATTGTTGTGCTAATGATACTGTTGAAATGGACTCGCCTGTCAAACATGGGTGTCTCCCTCTGAAGCCAGGAGGTCCGCTCCTCTGATGAGAAAGCCTCGGCAGAGCATGAGGTGGAGCCTGGTGGTGCCCCTCGCGGCAGCTGTCATCTTGAGCCCTTCCGTTTCATCTGTTCAGTCAGGTTGTGTCAAGTTCAAGAGGAACTTATTTCTGTTTTCCCTCATGCCTAAAAGATACGAGTATAGTTCATCATGAAATAGCAGTGTGCACTTGATTAGCAGGAAACAGGGCTCTCGTTGTTTTTGGTTGTTGGTTTTGGTTGTTTTTGGTTGTTTTTGTTGCACTGGTTTTCATGTATTCCGTGCCTTATTAATATTTTAAAGTAGCTTTTCCCTGCCGTATGATGGTAGTCTATGTTTGTTGATGTGGAAAATAAAGTGGAAAGGTTAGAGAAGTATGAGGCAGCGCGTGATATTTCCTTGGCTTCCCAGGTGGCAGTAGGGGTGAGAGCCCGCCTGTCAGTGCGGGAGGCTCCCCGGAGGCCCCGGCAACACACTCCACGCTCCTCCCTGGAGAACCGTGGACGGGGGACCTACGGGCTGCAGCCCACGGAGTGGCCAAGGGTCGGCACGGCGGAAGCAATAGCTCGGCATGGCCATGTGCTCTTCAGCTGCTGCTGCAATATTAATACAGGTTTGTCTAGCATTTTTCTCTTTGTGGATTTATGAAAATGTATAATTATTTCCTCAAATTTGCATACCACTGATTATGCTGTGAGTACACATTTATAAACTGTATCAGAAATGACATTTTCCATGAGCATTTTATACGTTCCCCTTGTCAGTAATGGTTTTGCAGTACTTGGGTTGATAGCTGAGTCAATGTTTATTTGTTAGAATTGTTTATCATTTTCAGTGTTTTGCTATTATGAAAACAATCCAACAAATGTAATGATAGTATTTTCTCAATTATATTATTTTTTTAAAATTAGATTTACTTTTAATTGATTGATGACTGCTTCACAATGCTGGTGTGATTGCTGCCATACATCAACATGGATTAGCCTTAAGTTTGCATATGTGCCCTTCTTCTTGAACCCAATTTGTATTATCTTAAGTAAACCAAAAACCTTACTCCTTAAACCATTAAAGAAAAATTTATTTATGTTTTTGAGTTTTTTTAATATAAATTTATTTATTTTAATTGGAGGTTAATTACTTTACAATATTGTATTGATTTTGCCATACATCAACATGAATCCACCACGGGTGTACACGTGTTCCCCATCCTGAACCCCCCTCCCACCTCCCTCCCCATACCATCCCTCTGGGTC
The DNA here is from genome assembly GCA_006410935.1 of Redunca redunca. Lineage (NCBI taxonomy): Eukaryota > Metazoa > Chordata > Mammalia > Artiodactyla > Bovidae > Redunca > Redunca redunca. Next base: position 735,095 of record SJYQ01001363.1, read on the forward strand.
ATCCCCAATGTAAATTTAACAACTTTTTCTAATGAAAATACATAGTTGACTTGAAGAGCTATTTATTAATATAAGTGAGGAAAAAGAAGCAAAAATCCAGTAAATTAGAAACAAAGTTACATTTATTTCTCTCAGTTTTGTTAATTCCTCAGTTTGCATCTAATTCATTTTATCAGATTTTGTTTGAGTCTTCCTCTCTGTCTTGATCTTGTGAGACCCCATCATGAGATGCCTGGAATGAGCCTGTTGGGAGACCCCGTCACGAGATGGCTGAAATGGGCCTCTTGGTGTGTTGTGGAAGCTTGTGAGCTTTGCTTTCATGTGTGCGAGCTGCATCCCGTTGGCAGCATTGGGGAAGTGGAATGGAGAGTGTTTGCTGTGTGAAGCTGGGAATCTTAACTTAGGGTGTCGACTTAAGCCTTTGTTGATCATGAATGTATCTACTGAATTACAATTTCCAAATTTGTTTATTTATTTAGTTAGCTGTTTAGATGGAAGTACTCCTGCCTGAAAAATCCCATGGACAGAGGAGCCTGGTGGGCTGCAGTCCATGGGGTCACTGAGGGTCGGACACACTGAGCGACTTCACTTTTCACTTTCGTGCACTGCAGAAGGAAATGGCAACCCACTCCAGTGTTATTGCCTGGAAAATCCCATGGGCAGAGGAGCCTGGTAGGCTGCAGTCCATGGGGTCACTAAGAGTTGGACACGACTGAGCGACTTCACTTTCACTTTTCGCTTTCATGCGTTGGAGAAGGAAATGGCAACCCACTCCAGTGTTCTTGCCTGGAGAATCCCAGGGGTGGGGGAGCCTGGTGGGCTGCCGTCTCTGGGGTCGCACGGAGTTGGGCACGACTGAAGGGACTTAGCAGCAGCAGCAGCAGAGTTGACTTACAATGCTGTGTTAGTTTCTGGGATTCAGCAAAGTGATTCAGTTACACAAATATATTGCACATTGCATATTATGTTCTGGGCACATGTATATTATTTATATGTTTTATATATTTTATACATTCATACTATTTTATAACTTTATAACATGTTATAATATTCATGATATGTATTATTTTTCATGTACTTTTCCATTATGGTTTATCAAAGGAGATTGAATGTAGTTCCGTGTGCCATACAGTAGGACCTTACTGTTCATCCATTCTGTATCTCACAGTCTGCATCTGCCAACCCCACACTCCCGGTCCCACCCTCCGCCCTCCCCCCGGCGGCCCCAAGAGGTCTGTGAGTCTCCATTTCTAAACTTACTCAATGAGATGGTTATTGTGAAACTAACTTGCAGACAGGGAAAGAATCTAGAAAATAATAGATGTGGAAACGCTCTGTGAGCAGTTAAGCAGCAGACTCTCACTTATTCATTTATTATTAATTAAACTTTGATTTTTAAGATAGGCAGATATTACCAGGCAGTTGTAAGAAGTGATATTGAGATACCATGTGCCTTCTGCTCAGTTTCCCCTCGAAAGTAAGGTCTTGCAAAAGCCTGTGAAATAGCAGCGTGATCAGGGCACTGGCGTCACAAGCACAATCGAAACTCAGAGCGTCTCCCTCACTGCAGGGGCGTGCTGCTCTGACATCTTGTAGGCCTGTTTCACACCCACATCCGTGGCCTCTGGCAGCCAGCAACTGGTGCTCTCCATTTCTGTAGTGGGGTTACTTCAAAAGTGCTACAGAAACAAAACTGTATAGCAGGTAACATTTTAAGACTTTAAAAAAATATTCAGCATAATTCCCTCAAGATTCACCAAGGTTGTTGCATATATTAACGATGAAATTACGTTGATTAATTCTCTAATATTAGACGAGACTTGCGTCTTCACACTGTTGTCACGGTTTGGTGTCTGTTTTATACCAATATGCGTATGTATTGTTCAGTCCCTAAGTCGTGTCCAACCCTCTGGGACCCTGTGGCCTATAGCCCCCCAGGCTCTTCCTGTATATACATATTTAATACATATACGTGTGTGTGTGTGTGTATATATAAAACCTTAAAATATAATGTACGGACATCTGACTTTTATTGACCAAAAACAACTGTAACTTTGGAGTTGGGATGGGCAGCTTTAACGCCTTGCTTCCCGGCCCTGCCCTCTAAAGGGAGTGTGTTCTGGTCGGTGTAACGCTGACCCTGACGGTGTGCAGCAGTTTTGATGTGTTCACAGGGTCACCGTCATCATTACTGCTACCACCATCACCACCATCATCATTAAGCTATGCTATATATGAGACTGAGTCCAGACACCCACCATCATCACATTCTCTGTTAAGCTTCAGATCACTTGTATTTACCAGTAATACCCTCCATAGTCATCGCTCACTCTCAAGTCTGCACATACTGAAGTGACCATAGAGTTTCCTAACTTTGCTCTGAAGTTTTCTGTTCATCAGCCATCATGTTTTTTTCACAATATGTCATCATTATACAGGCAATCATTTTTTTAAAAATTTGTGATTAGTTTACTAAAATCCTTACTTTCATCCACACATAAAACAGGCAAAATTTCAAAAATAATAATTTTGTTGGCTATTTACAAGGTAATCATTTATGATTGTGTATCTCACTCAAAGATCCTTTTTCCAATGATCAAAGAAAATTCAAGATTAATATAGTGACTGCTTTAAGAGTCGATATGCATATGATGCAGAAAGAAAGCAAGACTCAGGTGCGACAGTGACTCGGAACTGACACTGGGGACCAAGCGGACGGTCCTGCGTGAGCAGCAGGGCCCTCCCTGCCAGGCGCACCCTCAGCACACACAGCTTTGCATCTTGGTAAAATGCTCCTAGTTCCGGGGCGTTCTCACTCAGATCAGCTGTGGATGATTGCAACAGAAAACACTGTATTCTCTGCTACCGAATGTGTCCTGAATAGATTCGGAAAAATAATTCGATCTTTAAATCACTCTAGGACTCAGTATTTCACCTACCAAATAACTTCAGAAAAAATTCCGAAACCAAGAATGGGAATGCATATTGAAACTTTTTATTTCCAGGGCTCTAGCATACTAAGAGAGGCCCATGCTTTTTTAAATGGGAAGGGGCAACCTACTGTAATCTCATCAAATACTAATTTCTTTTGGACAAAACTTCCTTGGAAAAAAATTAGTACTGACTATTCAAATGTTCATGGTGTATAAAGCATTTTCATTGCAATGAATAACTATCTGTTAGAGTCTTGGAACTTAATTAAATGTCCTGAATTATAACTGTTCACTGGCTGTAAAAGTATTTTCCCTGAGATCTGTGGCTATCTCTCTGCCATATTTTACCTTGTAAATTTGAATGTGCATTTTTGTAAATCAGGGTCACAGTTATTTATATGGCAGTTGCTGAACTTCAATTATTGGTCATTGCTGGCACTATATTAAGTCTACAGATATATATGAAACTGAACACTTAAAAGCAGTCTAAAAATGTCAGATGAACTTTTTGTGCATTGCTACATGTTATCCTCACTTACCATTTATTTGAATTATCTCATCAAAAGTAGCTTCCGAAGAGGAAAGTTTGAGACGTTAGCAGCTTTTTTCATGACGCTCTTCGGATTTGGTGGAGTCTTCCATGCAGTTTGTCTCTTTTAAGGCCTTGGGTTGTTTCAGTCAACCTGCTGCCAACAGTTTTTCACCTGAGAACACAGACTGTGCTAGGCAGTTCCCACCGACATTAATGTTAAGCTTAAAAGCTGCCCCTTAGGTACTTCTTGGAAAATTTAGGGAGTCTGTTCTCTGCCAGAGCAATGTTTCTTTAGGATGAAATCGAAATCTGGTTTGATAGTAAAAAGGACACTTCATTTCGATGCCTGTGGAGAATTTAAGCGGGGAGGTTTCTAACAGAACCTGCAGTCCATTTTCAGATCAGAAAAGTAGCAGGTGTCACCACCTGAAGCAACAAGGCCTGAATCTTTATGCATTAGTCACAGTATGTTTAAAAGAAGTTGGAAAAAGCAAATAGATGAACTCCTACTCTATGACCTGGGGCCCAAATCCAGCTTACTGTCTGGTTTTGTACAGTTTATAAGCTAAGAATAGTGTTTTTCTTTTTTTTCACTTACAAAGATTGAATTAAAAATAATATTAATGATGTAAAATTATATTTAAATTTCAGTGTCCATAACTAAAGACACACCATAGCGTTAAGAGTCTATGGGTACTTTTGTATTTTAACAGAGCTGAGCAATTGAAAGAGATACCATATCATCCACAATCGTAAACTGTTCACCATCTGACCCTTAACAGAAAATATACTCCTGGTATATTTACAATTTGATATTTATGCTGTTTCCATCATCTAAGTGTCTTTGTATAGTACATTGTAAATATTTTTGAAACTAGTTTAAATTTCCTATATAAATACCTCTGCATATTTATATATATTTTAATATTAGTTTGCTATGACCAGTGTGTTCTCTTGGCAAAACTCTGTTAGCCTTTGCCCTGCTTCATTCTCCTCCAAGGTCAAACTTGCCTGTTACCCCAGGTGTTTCTTGACTTCCTGCTTTTGCTCTCCAGTCCCCTAGAATGAAAAGGGCATCTTTTGGGGTGTTAGTTCTAGAAGGTCTTGTAGGTCTTCATAGAACCGCTCAGCTTCGGCTTCTTCAGCATTACTGGTCGGGGCATAGACTTGGATTTCTGTGATATTGAATGGTTTGCCTTGGAAATGATCAGAGATCATTCTGTCGTTTTTGAAATTGCATCCAAGTACTGCATTTTGGACTCTTTCGCTGACCATAATGGCTACTCCATTTCTTCTAAGGGATTCTTGCCCACAGTAGTAGATATAATGGTCATCTGAGTTAAATTCACCCATTCTAGTCCATCTTAGTTCACTGATTCCTAAAATGTCTATGTTCACTCTTACCATCTCCTGTTTGACCACTTCCAATTTGCCTTGATTCATGGGTCTAACGTTCCAGGTTCCTATGCAATACTGCTCTTTATAGCATCAGACTTTACTTCCATCACCAGTCCCATCCACAACTGGGTGTTGTTTTTTTTTTTCCTTTTTTTTGCTTTGGCTCCATCCCTTCATTCTTTCTGGAGTTATTTCTCCGCAGTAGCATATTGGGCACCTACCGACCTGGGGAGTTCATCTTTCAGTGTCCTATCTTTTTGCCTTTTCATACTGTTCATGGGGTTCTCAAGGCAAGAATACTGAAGTGGTTTGCCATTCCCTTCTCCAGTGGACCACATTTTGTCAGAACTCTCCACCATGCCCCATCCTTCCTGGGTGGCCCTACATGGTATGGCTCAGTTTCACTGAGTTAGACAAGGCTGTGATCTGTGTGATTAGATTGGTTAGTTTTCTGTGATTGGTTTTCATTCTGTCTGCCCTCTGATGAAGAAGGATAAGAGGCTTATGGAAGCTTCCTGATGGGAGAGACTGATTGAGGGGGAAACTGGGTCTTGTTCTGATGGGTGGGGCCATGCTCAGTAAATCTTTAATCTGATTTTCTGTTGATGCAAGGGGGGACTGTGTTCCCTCCCTGTAATTTGACCTGAGGTCAAACTATGGTGGAGACAGTGATGATAAGGGTGATTCCCTTCAAAAGGTCCCATTCAGGCACTGCTACACTCAGTGCCCCCAACTCTGCAGTAGGCCGCCTCCGACCCACGCCTCTGCACAGACTCCTGCACACTCACGGGCAAGTCTGGGTCAGTCTCTTGTGAGGTCACTGCTCCCTTCTTCTGGATCCTGGTACACACAAGGTTTGTTTGTGCCCTCCAAGAGTCGTTTTCCCCGTCCTGTGTAAGTTCTGGTGGCTCTGTGGTGGGGTTAATGGCGACCTCCTCCAAGAGGGCTTATGCTGGACCCAAGTCTTCTGCACCCAGCGCTCCTGCCCCTGCAGCCGTCCACTGCTGACCTGTTCTTCCACAGAAGAAACTCACAGTTCTGTCTCAGTCGCTGTGGGGTCTCTGGGTCCCGGTGTGCACAGGGAGAACGCAGTGGTCATAGCAAACACCCTCTTCCAACAACACAGGAGAAGACTCTACACATGGACATCACCAGATGGTCAGTACAGAAATCAGACTGATTACGTTCTTTGCAGTAAAAGGTGGAGAAGCTCTCTACAGTCAGCAAAAGCAAGACCGGGAGCTGACTGTGGCTCAGATTTCGTATTGCCAAATTCAGACTTAAATTGAAGAAAGTAGGGAACATGGCTAGACCATTCGGGTATGACCTAAATCAAATCCCTTATTATTATACAGTTGAAATGATCAATAGATTCAAGGGATTAGATCTGAGAGACAGAGTGCCTGAAGAACTATAGGTGGAGGTTTCTGACATTGTATGAGACAGGGATCAAGACCATCCCCAAGAAAAAGAAATGCAAAAAGGCAAAATGGTTGTCTGAGGAGGCCTTACAAATAGCTTTGGAAAGAAGAGATGCGAAAGGCAAAGGAGAAAAGGAAAGATATTGAATGCAGAGTTCCAAAGAATAGCAAGGAGAGATAAGAAAGCCTTCCTCAGTGATCAATGCAAAGAAACAGAGGAAAGAAATAGAATGGGAAAGACCAGAGATCTCTTCAAGAAAATTAGAGATACCAAGGGAACATTTCATGCAAAGATGGGAACAATAAAGAATAGAAATGGTATGGACCTAATAGAAACAGAAGATACTAAGAAGAGGTGGCAAGAATACGTAGAAGAACTGTACAAAAAATATCTTCATGACTCAGATAATCATGATGGTGAGATCACTCACCTAGAGCCAGACATCCTGGAATTTGAAGTCAAGTGGGCCTTAGAAAGCATCGCTACGAACAAAGCTACTGGAGGTGATGGAATTCCAGTTGAGCTGTTTCAAATCCTAAAAGATGATGCTGGGAAAGTGCTGCACTCAATATGCCAGCAAATTTGGAAAACTCAGCAGTGGCCACAGGACTAGAAAAGGTCAGTTTTCATTGCAGTCCCAAAGAAAGGCAATGCCAAAGAACACTCAAACTACCGCACGATTGCACTCATCTCACATGCTAGTAGAGTAATGCTCAAAATTCTCCAAGGCAGGCTTCAACAGGACATGAACTGTGAACTTCTAGATATTGAAGCTGGATTTGGAAAAGGCAGAGGAAGCAGAGATCAAATTGCCAACATCTGTTGGATCATGGAAAAAGCAAGAGAGTTCCAGGAAAACATCTACTTCTGCTTTATTGACTATGCCAAAGACTTTGATCGTGTTATCACAACAAACTGTTGAAAATTCTTCAAGAAATGGGAATATCAGACAACCTTTTCTGACTCCTGAGAAATCTGTATGCAGGTCAAGGAGCAACAGTTAGAACTGGACCTGGAGCCACAGACTGGTTCAAACTGGGAAAGGAGTACGTCAAGGGTGTATATTGTTGCCCAGCTTATTTAACTTATATGTGGTGTACATCATGAGAGATGTTGGACTGGATGAAACACAAGCTGGAATCAAGATTTCCGGGAGAAATATCGATAAACTCAGATGTGCAGATGACACCACCCTTATGGCAGAAAGTGAAGAAGAACTAAAGAGCCTATTAATGACAGTGAAAGAGGAGAGTGAAAAAATTGGCTTAAAACTCAACATTCAGAAAACTAAGATCATAGCATCTGGTTCCATCACTTCATGGCAAATAGATAGAAAAAACATGGAAACAGTGACAGACTTTATTTTGGGGGGGCTCCGAAATCACTGCAGATGGTGACTGCAGCCTTGAAATTATGACCAACCTAGACAGCATATTAAAAAGAGAGACATTACTTTGCCAACAAAGAGCATCTAGTCAAGGCTATGGTTTTTCCAGTGGTCACGTATGGATTTGAGAGTTGGACCATAAATAAGGCTGAATGCCGAAGAATTGATGCTTTTGATCTGTGGTGCTGGAGAAGACTCTTGAGAGTCCCTTGGACTGCAAGGAGATCCACCCAGTCCATCCTAAAGGAAATCAGTCCTGAACATTCATTGGAAGGACTGACGTTGAAGCTGAAACTCCAATACTTTGGCCACCTAATGCGAAGAACTGACTCATTTGAACATATCCTGATGCTGGGAAAGATTGAAGGTGGGACGAGAAGGGTATGACAGAGGATGAGATGGTTGGATGTTGTCACTGACTCAATGGACATGAGTTTGAGTACGCTCTGGGAGTTGGTGATGGACAGGGAAGCCTGGTGTGCTGCCAGGAGTCCATGGGGTTGCAAACAGCTGGACACGGCTGAGCGACTGAACTGAATATTAGTTTTTAATCACTATTAGAAGAAGAAATGGAGAAGACAATGGCAACCCACTCCAGTACTCTTGCCTGGAAAATCCCATGGGTGGAGGAGCCTTGTAGGCTGCAGTTCATGGGGTTGCGAAGAGCCAGACACGACTGAGCAACTACAATTTGACTTTTCACTTTCATGCACTGGAGAAGGAAATGGCAACCCACTCCAGTGTTCTTGCCTGGAGAATCCCAGGGACAATTTTAATTGAATCTTTATAGTTTCTGAATTTTAAAACAGTTCTACAAATATATTTTCTTTTTCTACTGATAAAATAATTAGACATGTTTTCTATTGTAATATTGATACATTATTTAATGTTTAAAATATAAATGGCATTATAAGAAAAAGGAAATTATTTACAGTTTCACATTTTAGAGACAACAATTTCAATATGTACACAAATACACATTTAGTGCCTAGAAAGGAATAAACAAGTACACATACTATCTTTGAAAATAGAGTAACAACTCAGGTAGTATTCATAATCTGCTTTTTATCTTAAAAACAGTCATATGCTGTTACAAGTTATACATTTTCATTCTAGAAAATTCAAAATATAAGAGAAGATAACATGCATTGCATTGCCACTGGCCACAGATAAGCAGTGTTGAAGTGTTCATTATTTTGCTGTTTATCCCATCCATAAGGTATCTTTTTGTTATAAATGGATGTTTTGTGTATATGTTTCCACAAAGATGCAGCCAGTTACATGCTACTTGATAGTTTCTTCATTTAACATTCCATTCCAAGCATTCTTCTGTATAATAAACCTTTTATGTCATTTTAATGCTTGAATAAGGATTTAAATGTTCTTCAGCACATAAAGCATGAACATCTTTTACATCTGTAATTATAAAAAATTAGAGCAACCTAAATATTTACCAGAAGCTATTATGGCATCCATCTAATTGAATAGTATGTAGACTCTTGAGAGTCCCTTGGACTGCAAGGAGATCCAACCAGTCCATCCTAAAGGAGATCAATCCTGGTTGTTCATTGGAAGAGCTCATGTTGAAGCTGAAACTCCAATATTTTGGCCACCTGATGCAAAGAGCTGACTCATTTGAAAAGACCCTGATGCTGGGAAAGATTGAGGGCAGGAGGAGAAGGGGACGACAGAGGATGAGATGGTTGGATGGAATCGCCTACTCAATGGACATGGGTTTGGGTGGACTCCAGGAGTTGGTGGTGGACAGGGAGGCCTGGCGTGCTGCGGTTCATGGGGTTGCAGAGAGTCAGACACGACTGAGGGACTGAACTGAACTGAACTGATAGGTTGTTTATAGATGAATATTGATTGACATGTTGTTGAAAGACTGATACCACCCTTCATCCTTGCTAGATGGCATCTTCCCTCCGTTCTTTCAATGGCTGGCTCCTATTATTACTCAACTTTAATTCAAATGTGACCTCTTCTGAAATACCGTCCCTTATCCCCTAAGCCAGAAACTCTGCCCCAGTCACCCTCTATCCCATAGTCCTGTTTCACCGCATCTTCTTTATGTCTTATAACCTTTCTTCCCTTATCAGAATGTAATCACTTTGAGGATGGGAAGTTGTCCTGTCTATTACTTTTCAGAATCTGGAACAACACATGACACGTCTTCATAAAATATGCTTCACTAAAAAAAGTATATTCTTGGGCTTAACAAGTCTATAAAACTGTATGAAAAGCAGGCTACCGTTAATACAGATATCCACATGCATGAGTGTGTGTGCCCTGCCTAGTGAACACAGATAGCTGGAGAGGGAGTGGACTGGTGGACAGAGACAAAGATAACTCCACGTAACCATCTTGCCTAGACGCCAGACGAAAGTGTATTAATGTTAACAGTTACTGTCCTGTGTTGGCAGTTTACAGGACATCGTTTTTATCAGATGATAATATATGCTTGACAAGCCCAGCCTTCCTCAGGTGTAATTTTGAAGCTCGACTTGCTGAAAGCCCACCCTAAGTGAGGCTCAGGTCACAGGCTGTCTCTCTGTGGCCCTGTTTGTTTCAGTCCGCAGGTGAAAGCAGTGCTCGATCGCTCACTCACTCTCTCTCTTTTTGGAGTCCTAGTAATTGCCTGACACTTTACAAGACTTGTATCAAGAGTATAGAACTAGAGACGTGTGGCATTTGCCCTCAGTTTGATGGAGTAAAAAGAAAATGGGTGGAAGATAAAGAATATCTGGGTGAGGTGTACATTTCTGGGCACCTGAAGAAAGGATGTCTCAGAAAGTGGCATCTGAGCTGAGAGCTGAGAGAAGAAAGGGAGTCAGCAAGGCTAAGAGCGATCAGGTGGAGGAAATCCTTTTTGAGGAAGGAAAGAACCAGTGTTTGAAGGGTTCAAAGAACCTCTGTTTGAAGAACAAAGCAGAGAGACAGCCACGTGTGCCAGGACCTCAGAGAGTGATGGAGAGGGTGGTGGGAGAGACTCCAGATCGTCTAAAATGGTAGAAGATGCTGTGGTGGGAAGTGTTTGATGGTCACAACGGAAGGCCAAGAGGCACAGGCAGAGGGCATGGAATTCCTCCACAATCCGTTAATGCAGAGCATTCGTTCAGAATCATGGGAAGCGGGTCCCCACAGCATGTCGCTCCCTGCGGAGGAATGCTTTAGCAGACCGTAATTTTCCGTGAGGTAAATAGTCTGCCTGCAGTGCAGGAGACCCGGGTTCAATTCCTGGGTCAGGAAGATTCCTGGGAAGGAAATGGCAATCCAGTATTCTTGCCTGGGAAATCCCTGGACAGTGGAGCCTGGCAGGCTACAGTCCATGGGGTTGCAAAAGACTCAGCTGGGACTTCGCAACTGGACAACTACGTTGCCTTTTTATTATTGTTATTATATCAGACCTGTGACTCTAAGCATAGGAGCCGTCTAGTGCTTTTCTTTAAGTTTAGCGTCATCCACTGCATCTGCCACCAAACTGCACACATGTGCACACACACCGATGCACACACACACCGATGCACACACACCGATGCATACACACACCAATGCGCACACACCGATGCACACACACAGATGCGCACACACCGATGCGCGCACACACCGATGCGCACACACCGATGCACACACACCGATGCACACACAC
>SJYQ01001363.1:749051-770506 GCA_006410935.1 Redunca redunca
CACACACCGATGCACACACACAGATGCGCACACACCGATGCGCGCACACACCGATGCGCACACACCGATGCACACACACCGATGCACACACACCGATGCACACACAGAGATTCTCAGGGAAATAAGAGACTTTGCTGCAATCATCACAATAAGACCAAATGTTAAACATTTTAAATTATTTCTTTCCCCTAAAGAATGGCAGTGCTCCTGATAACTTCCTTATCTTTGTTTCCTTCTGCTTTTAGCCCTTCTTGTCCCTTGCTTCTCTCCTCTTTTCCAGCTTCTGTCTTATAAGTACATACTAGAAATTACAAATCTACTCAGGTTTTCCAAATCTTCGGGATTTCCAAGAAAATTGAAAAGATGCATTGTGTAAGTTTTCTATACCTCTAAAGTAAGTGCAGCTCCAAAAACCCATATCTGTGACCTCTACTACAGTTTATATAATTTTCTTCTAAAACTTCGTTAACTATTGCTTGTCTACTTGTGTGCTCCATTTTTTTCCATCTTGATTCATATTATGTTGTTTGAAAGTCTTTCTTCTAAACCTTTAATATCATCTTTTTCCTAATTTCAGTATCTTTTCTTTTCCATATATTTTAGGATATCTCTGAGCTAACTTCTACTGTTACATAATTGAGTTATTTTAAGCATTTAATGTCTTGTTTCTGATCTTGCGTGGAGAATTCCCATGGATGGAGAAGCCTGGTGGGCTACGTCCACAGGGTTGCAAAGAGTCTTATTACCGAATAGGAGTGTATTGTGTGGATATATCCCAATGTGTTTATCTGTTCACCTAGAGAAGGACTTTGGCCATTAATTTGATCTTTTTTAATGGAATGTTTTCTGACTCTTGTTTTCATTGTGTAAGTTGTCCTTTGGAAAAGGAAATGACAAACCACTCCAGTATTCTTGCCTGGGAAATCGCGTGGACAGAGGAGCCTGGCGGGCTACAGTCTGGGGTCACGAAGAGTCGGACACGACTGGGTGATTAACAACAAAACAGCAAGTTGTCTTCAGTTACATCAGGACAGTAGGCTCCTGAAATGGGTTTCAAACGTGAGTTCCTCATCATCTAAAGTTTATCTTGTTGGTAAGAGTCCATGCTTAGTCTCTCGGTCATGTCTGACACTTCACAGTGCTTTGGACTGTAGCCTGCTAGGCTCCCCCGTCCACAGGAGTTTTCAGGTAGGAAGAGTGGCATGGGTTGTCATTTTCCTCCTCCAGGGGATCTTCCCGACCCAGGGGTCGAACCCGTGCCTCCTGTGTTGCAGGTGGGCTCTTTACCTGCTGCGCCATCGGAGAAGCCCCTGTTTACAAAGTACCTTTTAGTCAAACAACCTTTTCTTTGAACCTTCTTTTGAATTACTAGTAACTTTTCATTTACCTAATGACTTTTAAATATACCATTCAATAATTTGTACTAACTCTATAGACTAGTACAGTTCTCATCAGACCTTTGCAGTAGACTCCTTCTTGGCCCCCTGCCCCTTTTCACATAGTAGGTAAAGAGATCTCTTAAAAACATAAATGAGATTATTTTACTCACCACTTGAGATTGCCTGTTGGCTTCCCAGTGTATTTGGCATAAAGTCCAAACTCCTCGTTGCTCATGAGGCTCTGTGTTGTGTGTCCCTAAATGACCTTGGAAGTCGTTTCACCTGTTGATCTCTTTTGCTTCCTTAACTTAGGACAGAGTAGCCCTCTTGCCAAGCTTGTTCTCACCTCCTTACTCCAGAAATGCCCTTCTCTTAAAACACCCTTTCTTTGTACCCCAGATTTTCTTGCTCTCCCCTTTTCGGTGTTCACTTCTCAGCGCAAATGTCTCCCCTCGGCCATGCTTGTCCCCACCACTGTCAACTGCATCTCCGTTTTATGGTGTTTCCATAGCATCTCCGTTTTATGATGTTTCCATAGCACCCACCACAGTCATAAATCAGCTAGTTTATCCAGTTCTTACTTTTGTCATTCTTGTCCTTTAGATTGGAATCTCTGTAAAATGAGGGGCCTCGTATGTCTCATGCTTGATTGCATTCTCAGTGCCTGGAACTGTGTAAATATTCACTGATGAAACAGCTGTTTACTTGGGGTTAGTGACGTCAGAGGGACACAGTCACAGCTGATCCCTCACCTGTGTCCAGCCGGATTTCCCCATCAGTGCAACACTCTGAGAGTCAGCACTGCCACACGCTTCCTACTCAGCTGAGCTGATAGCACCTGCTTTAGCCAACAGCTCCAGAGATCTGGAGACAACCGTGATAGTGGTTATGACGGCATGATTATACCACCACCCGTGACCCCTGTTTACCCCGTGAGTGAGGGGACATTACAAGCATCTTCGTTCTCATGATTTGCTTTTCAAAGTCATGTTGGGTTTTTTCTCAGTCCAGGCATGGCTGTAAGTCTTCACATTTCTTCACTTATTTAACTGATCTCCCCATGGTTCACACTGAGAATATACGTTTTCCCCAGGTTTTATAGTTTTTGTTCTTTTTCATGGAAATCTAAACACACAGATGTATGTGGATACAAGTATATGTGTGCTCACACGTAGGCTTGTAGGTATTAGAACCTGTGGTAGGCATAATTCTGTAGGTGGGCCCAATGACCTTTGCTCTCTGATGTTATTCTCATGATTATCTTATAGATGAAAGGGATTTTGTGAATGCAATTCATCAGTTAAATTTGAGATAGGAAGATTATCAATGCTCAGTTACATCCACAAATCCTGGAAATGTGGAGTATTTTCTCCAACTGGTAGCAGAAGAGAGAGATTCAGGATGTGAGAGGGTCCAACATAGCTCTTCTCTATGGAGACGGAGGCGGCCGGGCATCAGGGCTTGAGAGTGGCCTCCGCTCTGAGAATGGTCCCTGCCAATAAACAGCAGAAAGCAGGGCTCCCAGTCCTGTAAACAGAAGGAGCTGAATGGCAAACAGCTTGGATGGTCTTGGAGGTGGAGTCTTCCCTACAGTCTGCAGAAAAGAGCACAATTTTGCCAGTGTCTTGATTTTGGCCTGTGAGACCCATCAAGGCCACCGGGCCTTCTGACCTGTAGCGGTATGAGATAATAACTGGATATTGTTTCAAGCCACAAAATGTGTGGTGATTTTTTTTTTTTTACACAACAGAAAACTAAGTCAGATATGCCTTTATCATCATTTTCTCTATGTAAAAATTTTCTTTTACTATATTTCAGTCCTTTTTATTCTTTTAGTGGAATCAATGTTTATTTTTTTAAAGAATATTTGAATAAGTGAGTTCTCCTTTTCTACACTGATGATTAGGTGTAACTGCCTAGTTTAACTTTCTATCAGCCGTCCACTTTTTGAAACTATTTTTGTTTAATAATAGTGTTAATGATTTGCAGATGGAGGGCCACTATTAAATGTCACTGAAACAATTTTGGGTGATAAGAACTGACAGAGACGTGAGGCTTGTTTGTGAAATTTCCATGTCTCCTGAAATTCAGTCTTACCTTCTGCTCGTTCAGCACAGAAGCTTCAGAGTTTACGTTTGTCTTCAGTAGCTGCTCTTTCATTGTCCATTTGGGGCATAAGTTGCTTGTTTCTGACAAGTGTGTCTTGGGTTCCACTTGTAGTTTTGACAGTTATTACAGAGGGGTGCCAGAATAAAGGGTCAAGAAATGCTTGTCTTTCAGTGTAACACAGCTTTGGTTTTACTGAACTTAAGGTTGCTTAAAAAAGTTTTATGGAAGAGTAAAAGTTCAATAGCTAGAGTGCTCCCACAAGGAGAGAAGAAAATCTGTGGTCTGAAATTTCCGTTGCTTTAAATGGCCTCATCTGTCTGGTGTTCTGAGAATCTTAAAGCAAAGCAAGATGCATAGGGGTGAAATAGTGACTCCTGACCATTGACTAGCTGTGCATTGTGGCAAATTATTTTTCCTCTCTGTGATTTGGTTTTGTTAATTTGATTTATTTAATTGCTTATTTTTAGACTGCACTGGATCTCTGCTGCGTTGCTCAGGCTCTCTCATTGCAGCGAGTTGGCGGCTCCTCTTTGTTGCAGTGTGTGCCATCTCTGCTGCGGTGCTCGGGCGTCCTCTGGCTGCGTGCCGTCTCTGTTGCTGTGCTCGGGCGTCCTCTGCCGCGCCGGGCTGGCGGCTCCTCTTCGCTGCGGCGCGTGCGGCTCCTGGCTGTGGCGGCCCTCTGGTTGCAGAGCGCCGGCTCAGCGGTGGTGCCGCACCCGCATGCGGACGCGTCCTGGACCAGGGCGNAGCAAAGCAAGATGCATAGGGGTGAAATAGTGACTCCTGACCATTGACTAGCTGTGCATTGTGGCAAATTATTTTTCCTCTCTGTGATTTGGTTTTGTTAATTTGATTTATTTAATTGCTTATTTTTAGACTGCACTGGATCTCTGCTGCGTTGCTTAGGCTCTCTCATTGCAGCGAGTTGGCAGCTCCTCTTTGTTGCAGTGCGTGCCATCTCTGCTGCGGTGCTCGGGCGTCCTCTGGCTGCGTGCCGTCTCTGTTGCGGTGCTTGGGCGTCCTCTGCCGCGCCGGGCTGGCGGCTCCTCTTTGCTGCGGCGCTTGCGGCTCCTGGCTGTGGCGGCCCTCTGGTTGCAGAGCGCCGGCTCAGCGGTGGTGCCGCACCCGCATGCGGACGCGTCCTGGACCAGGGCGCGAACCTGTGTCCCCTGCCTTAGCAGACGCGTTCTTAACCACTGTACCAGGAGGGAAGTCCTGTGATTCAGTTTTCGCATCTATAAAGAGACACAAATGAGTTAATCACCTAGGAACCCAGTGCGTCTTACAATTTTCCTCCTGGTCATGGTTCTCAAAGGGTGGCCCTGGACCACTGGCAGCAGCATCACCTGGGACTTGTGAGAAGCAGATCCCCACATCCCAGCACAGACTCCATAAATCAGAAACCCTGGGGGGGCCCAGGAATCTGGATCTTAACCAGCCCCCAGGGCGCGTCTGAGACTGATCGCCATTGTCATACCTAACATAACTTAGCATTAGGCCTGGCGTATATTTAGCAAATGGTAGTTGTTAAATTATAGAAATTAACTGGGGGATGGTAGGGCATAGCTCAAAATGCATTTAGAAGCATGTGATTTGTTTAAAAATCCACAGAGGAATTGTTTCGCATCTTTGCTTACTTTCATATAAAAAGATGTCTAGAATTCCTTTTATAATAGGAAAAAAGAGGTGTTTTCTCTTCTAAATCATTGTGTGAATTTAAGTAAAATGAAAGCTCCAGCAAGAAATGTCGTGCTGCTCCTATAGCTTTGGAAATCTCCTGGCTCAGCTCTGGTTACTGTCTCAGTGTGACTTGAGTTTGAGATGGAAGGCCCTATGGACAGAGGAATCTTTCTGGACTGTCCAAATTTGGTTCCTCTTCTGATGACATTATATTGTTTATTCCTCACATTCCTAATGGGTCCTTGGGTCAAAGTCTTTGTCGGTCATCACAGCAGTCAAGTTGGTATTAATATGAGATTCTTAAGCTCTCCTCCTCTGTTGGTGCCTGAAGTTTCACCGTGAGAAGCAGTGTTCTGCTGCACTTCTGGTGGCACTTTTCTGCACTCTCTGTTGAGTGCCCCCCATCTATCTATATAGATAGATAGATAAATAGTTGTTTTTCAGTTGCTAAATCATGTCCTACTCTGTGACCCCATCAACAGTATGTGAACCATGAACTTCCAGATGATCAAGCTGGATTTAGAAAAGTCAGAGGAACCAGAGATCAAATTGCCAACATCTGTCGGAACATCAAAAAAGCAAGAGAGTTCCACAAAAACATCCACTGCTTTATCGACTACACCAAAGCCTTTGACTTTGTGAATCACAACGAACTGTGGAAAATTCTGAAAGAGATGGGAATACCAGATCACCTGACCTGCCTTGTGAGAAATCTGTATGCAGGCCAGGAAGCAACAGTTAGAATTGGACATGGAACAACAGACTGGTTCCAAATAGGAAAAGGAGTACGTCAAGGCTGTATATTGTCACCCTGCTTATTTAACTTCTATGCAGAGTACATCATGAGAAATGCTGGACTGGAGGAAGCACAAGCTGGAATCAAGATTGCCAGGAGAAATATGAATAACCTCAGATATGCAGATGACACCACCCTTATGGCAGAAAGTGAAGAGGAGCTAAAAAGCCACTTGTTGAAAGTGAAAGAGGAGAGCGAAAAAGTTGGTTTAAAGCTCAACATCCAGAAAACGAAGATCATGGCATCCAGTTCCATCACTTCATGGGAAACATATGGGAAAACAATGGAAACAGTGTATAGCAAGTGAAAAAAAATAAACAGACTTTATTTTGGGGGGTTCCAAAATCATTGCAGATGGTGACTACAGCCATGAAATTAAAAGACGATCGCTCCTTGGAAGAAAAGTTATGACCAACATAGACATAATATTAAAAAGCAAAGACATTACTTTGCCAACAAAGGTCCATCTAGTCAAAGGTATTGTTTTTCCAGTAGTCGTTTATAGATGTGAGAGTTGGACTATAAAGAAAGCTGAGCACCAAAGAACTGATGCTTTTGAGCTGTGGTGTCGAAGAAGACTCTTGAGAGTCCCTTGAACTTCAAGGAGATCCAACCAGCCCATCCTAAAGGAAATCAGTCCTGAATATTCACTGGAAGGACTGATGCTGTAGCTGAAACTCCAGTACTTTGGCCACCTGATGCCAAGAACTGATTCATTTGAAAAGACCCTGATGCTGGGAAAAATTGAAGACAGGAGGGCAAGGGGATGACAGAGGACGAGATGGTCGGATGATATCACTGACTCAATGGACATGAGTTTGAGTGAACTCCAGGAATTGGTGATGGATAGGGAGGCCTGGCATGCTGCAGTCCATGGGGTCGCAAAGAGTCAGACATGACTGAGCGACTGAACTGAACTGAGGCTTCCCTATCCTTCACTGTCTCCGTAAGTTTGCTCAGATTCATGTCCATTGAGACAGTGATACATAAATTTGTATATCCATTGTATAAATATCTTTATAAATTATTATATAACGTACATATACTACTGTTCATAATATATTATTAATATGATATAATATTCAATAATATATATTGATATATACACATGGATATAAAATGGTTATATATGTGTATATATATATATATGTATATATATATAAGGGAAAATAGGGAGTGTGCATTTTACAGGATTTTTTTTCGGTAAGTCCTTTTGCTTAGTACTCCCATGTCTAACCAGATCCATTAGGGTCTGTTTAAAGAAACCAGGTTAGGTTAAACTTACAGGGCAAGACCACCATCTCTTTTCTCTTGAACTAGAGTTATAAAAGACGCTTACTCCTTGGAAGGAAAGTTATGACCAACCTAGATAGCATATTGAAAAGCAGAGACATTACTTTGCTGACTAAGGTCCATCTAGTCAAGGCTATGGTTTTTCCTGTGGTCATGCATGGATGTGAGAGTTGGGCTGTGAAGAAGGCTGAGCGCCGAAGAATTAGTGCTTTTGAACTGTGGTGTTGGAGAAGACTCTTGAGAGTCCCTTGGACTGCAAGGAGATCCAACCAGTCCATCCTAAAGGAGATCAGTCCTGGGTGTTCTTTGGAAGGAATGATGCTAAAGCTGAAACTCCAATACTTTGGCCACCTCATGCGAAGAGTTGACTCATTGGAAAAGACTCTGATGCTGAGAGGGATTGGGGGCAGGAGGAGAAGGGGACGACAGAGGATGAGATGGCTGGATGGCATCACTGACTCAATGGACGTGAGTCTGAGTGAACTCCGGGAGTTGGTGATGAACACGGAGGCCTGGCGTGCTGCCATTAATGGGGTCGCAAAGAGTCGGACACGACTGAGCGACTGAACTGAACTGAACTGAGTTATAAAGGCTTAGTAGAGAACTGGTGGAGAAGGCGATGGCACCCCACTCCAGTACTCTCATCTGGAAAATCCCATGGGTGGAGGAGCCTGGTGGGCTGCAGTCCATGGGGTCGCACACAGTCAGTCACGACTGAGTGATTTCACTTTCACGCATTGGAGAAGGAAATGGCAGCCCACTCCAGTGTTCTTGCCTGGAGAATCCCAGGGTCGGGGGAGCCTGGTGGGCTGCCATCTGTGGGGTCACACAGAGTCGGACATGGCTGAAGCGACTCAGCAGCAGCAGCAGAGAACTGAAGGTTGGGCTTCTCGATTTTGTTCCTGTTCCATAATCCATCACAATACTCTCCATTTCCTCTCTGCATGCCTCTCACTGACTCTGATATCAGTGAGCCATGAATCTGAATCCTGGTTTGACCAATTACTAGGTCTATAATCTCGGTCAAGTCGCCTAAGCTCTTTGAGCCTAAGACTTTTCATCTATAAAACATGGATAAGAATAGCTTGGGGACAGGGGAGCATATGAAGATATCTGGTACATGATAGTTGTTCAGTAAATCTAAACTAATGTGCTGGGCGACAGAGAGCAAAATCAGGATCCTATCGGCTGAATGATTTTACTGTCCACGCTGAGGACGGCAGGATTGAAAGAAGGGGTTGTGGCTGCTTCCTCACATCCCTTCCCATCGCGTCGAATTCTCTTTCCTCAAGTCACCTCGCTTTGCATGTTATTCATCACACGTGTCAGCATCCCTCTGAGTGTTTAGTGGCGATTTTAATTGCTCTGTCGTGTCCCACTTGCGAGTGCATGGACTGTTGCCCCCAGGCTCCTCTGTCCACTGGATTTCCCAGCAAGAACACTGGAGTGGGCTGCCATTTCCGTCTCCAGGGGGTCTTCCCCACCCAGGGAGTGAACCAAGGTCTCCTGCGTTGCAGGCAGATTCTTTACCATGAGCCCCCGGGGCAGCCCGTGGACACCCCTGTGCGTTGCTCAGGCTTCTGTCCCAGTGCTGCCTCGCCTGAAGCCCTTCCCTGGCCCGCCTCCACCCCACAGCCCTCCTTTATCACTCTCTCTTCAACACTTACTCTTCCCCTGTGGGACCACTTGCTTGTATCCCAGTCTGTGTGTCGGTTGACTTTTCCTTACTTTTGTCATTGTCATTTGTTTCCGTTTCTCTTAGTACAAAGTCAATATGTTCCATATCTTTTTATTACCGTATCCCCAGTCAACCAAAACAGGACTGAGTAGAAAACAGGGATCTAATTCAGTATGTTAAGTGAATGGAGTGTCTGACGATTGAGTGGATGACTAAGGTTTATTCCGTGGGCCGTGACACCGGAGTGGAAGGGGGATAGATCGTGTCAGGCACTTCCATTGCTCTCATCGCCCGCTGGGGTTCTGAAGTGTTCCCCAACTATCTGACCTAACTGTGGGTCGTGGGTTATGTATGAGAGTTCTTGCATTACAGTGTTTCAGTGTGAGAAAATTCACATAGATATAGGTTTCTTTTTTTTCCAAATAGTGGATTAAAAATTTCAGTAACTTACAAGCTGAAAATCATGTTAAACATCAATCAAATATGGCTCTTTGAAAAAGAAAACAGCAGAATTTCAATTAAAAAAAACTCAGTTGTGCCTTTAAAGGAAAATAAAAAAAGTTTCAATGAAAAATGCTCAGATATTGGTAATATTAGCACCAAAATGAAGCTCCCTTTACTTCCGCAAATATTGTAAGCACTTAAGCAATTCATTGTTGATATTGGCTATCCCGGCAAGCAGTGTTGCTCCGGACTGTTTGTGGAAGTTTGACCGTAAATGACCTTGTCTCAAGGTTGATAATGGTCTCCTAATGGCTTTTCTGCACTGTTTCGGAGTTCTGAGAGCTTACCGGTGGTCTTGCTAATTGGGATTATCTGGAAAGACTGTTAAAACTGTGAGCCATTGCTGGATCCGGCAGATGACACGGGGGTTCCTTTCTTCCTCCCTGTTTGGCCGACCTTAACTGCAGGCTGGCCTGTTACTGTGTCAAGCTGCAGTTTCACAGGAAGTTCTTAACTGACAGACATTAGTGGGGTGACGGGATATGGTGCAAGGATGCCTTTCTCGAGAGCCCATGCCATAGTTCTGTGGTGTGCTGAGACTGGGTAGAAGTTTGTCAGCCACTTGCTGGAATGATGGTGTTCCTTTTCCAAACAAGTCATGGCAAGAGAGATGGAGGAAACAGATTGCTTTTCTGAATAGCAAGAGTATAAGCATGATGGACAGGCAGTTCTTTTAATGAAATAGATCTGCAAAATTGTATTTGGAAAGATCCAAGTTTAAATTATGTAGGGTGAGAAACGCAGATTTCAAAATTTTTTGTAACTCTTGTTTCAAATTCTAGCTCTAAAGTTTAGTCTAAACCTCATGTCATTGGGAAAATCAGTTAGAAGTTCTCAATGCCTCCGTGCCTTCATCTTCTTCATCGGTGGGAACAATAACAGCATCTACTTTGGAGAATTGGTATGATGATCAAATAAGTGACAGTGTGTGTATGTGTGTGTGGTGTGTGTGTGTGCACGCACGCGCGTGTGCGTGTGTGTGTGTGCGTGTGTGTGGTGTGTGTGCGTGTGTGTGTGCGTGCATGTGCTTGTGTGTGGTGTGTGTGTGCGTGTGTGCGTGTGTGTGTGTGCGTGTGCGTGTGTGTGTGCGTGCCCGTGTGTGTGGGTGGTGTGTGGATGTGTAACGGAAACTAGAGTGTGTCTGTTTTATAGGATTGTTTTTTTTTTTGGTAATTTACTGTGCTTAGTTGATTCAATAGACTCCATGATTGATTAGATGTGGATGAAGGATGATAATGGTTCTCAGAATTCTTGTTTGGCAGTAGGGGGTATAAAAGGGTTACGATTAAAGAATGAAGACAGTTGTGAAAGGACAAAATGTGCATTTTGGTTTAGAAACCATTCAGTTGGAGGAGAAATGGAGCAAGGTCTGAACGAGAAGAAACTGTTGACATTCCCAATCGGGTTTACAAAGACGTCTCTTCAGCCATTTCCTTACCAAGAGTGGCCTCCACGGTTAACTTGTGATGTCGAATTTACCGATGACACCAAAGTCTTCGCAAACTGAAGTGTGAACCCATTCTTCACCAGGGCTGGGAAGTGTTTGGAGGTCTGCTCTTCACATGGTTTCTGCTTCCAGTGAGGTGGTGCGTCCATTCAGCTCTTACCTAAGAGGTGACCCCCCAAGGATACCTGTCCTCAGAGAAACTTGACCGGGCCTCCCTGGCAGTCTGGTGGTCAGGACTCTGTGCTTCCGTTACAGGGTTGGGGTGGGCTCAATCCCTGGTGGGAGAACTAAGATTCCACGTGCTGTGTGGCAAGGCCACGAAAAAAACTTGATTTGCCTCAAATCCTGTGACCCTCAAGACAAGGTCAGTAGCCCCTCCATGAGGCGCCAAGAGGGGTAGGACATGGCTGGTGACCCTCTGGGCAGTGAGGTCACAGGGGTGGCACACTGCCCCCGCCATCTGGCGGCGCCCCCAGCAGGGTGGGAATGAGGGATCTCGCAGCTGGGACGAGACCGCCAAGTGAACCATCTTGCTGCGTGGACAGAATGTGTGAAGGATTTCACTGGTGCCTCACTCTGACAGCTGCTGGCATCAGAAGACACAGTTTGCTCTGCTCAGCGTTTTTTCTAAAGAAAACAGCTTGGCTCTTGGCGGACTTATTTTCCCAACAGGACAGCATCGCCTGCTGTAAAGTGAAGAGGGACCGCGCCTCTCTGCTCTTGTGGGCCGAAAGCACCGCTTCCCGGGGAGGAGTTCAGGGTGTGGCTGGACGGCGGCTCAGAGCGCACATGAAGGGACCCACACACCACGCACCCTTCCCGGACGTGAATAAACAGCAAAGAGGAGAGCTGGGCGCCGGTGGGCTTCTCGCGACGAACCACCAGCTGAGCAGGTATGTGTTCACATGCTGCGTGCCCAGAAATGCCATATGGTCTCTGCAGCGGTGAGAGAGAGGCAGGGAAAATGCGAGAAATGGGCCATCTGTATTTCCAACTGCTGACACGATCCCTAACATCACTGCATAGATCCTGGCTGGCTCCTCCTCTCATCGCTGCTGTCACCGCCTCCAAACATACGGCTCCTCTATCTGTACCCCCCTTGTTGCCCCCTCAGTTGCCCACATTGCCTTCCTCAGAGTTATCGCAAGGATTAGTGAGTGTTCAGTGGAGACTAGCCATCATTATCTCTACTGTGGCCACGACAATCATGGCAGGCATGCCTGCGTTTGTCTTTCTGATTACTGTGGCCACTTGCTTAGCTTTCTCCATATGCCGTCTGCTGTACCCAGACCCACATGCATCTTCCTTGCTTAATCTTCACTTCTACTCCGTGACTTTGTTTATATGAATATCTCTACTTTCTAGATGAGAAAATTCTAGCAGAAAAAAAGGTGAATATTTTGCCCAGGTGGTTAAGGCAAGGAGTACCGTCCTCAGATGGAGAAGGCAATGGCACCCCACTCCAGTACTCTTGCCTGGAAAATCCCATGGACGAAGGAGCCTGGTAGGCTGCAGTCCATGGCGTCGCTACAAGTAGGACACAACTGAGCTACTTCACTTTCACGCATTGGAGAAGGCAATGGCAACCCACTCCAGTGTTCTTGCCTGGAGAATCCCAGGGATGGGGGAGCCTGGTGGGCTGCCGTCTATGGGGTCGCACAGAGTCGGACACGCCTGAAGCGACTCAGCAGCAGCAGCAGCAGCAGCACTGTCCTCAGAACATTCAAAGTGCTCAATAAATATTTGCCAATTGACTGATGAACTTTAAAGCTTATATTTTATTATCTGGCCTTCTAGACAAAACAAAAGCCCTTGGTCAGAATTGTTATGGATGCTTTATTTGGCCTTCACCAGCTTGTTTTTCATATAAGTTGGGAGACATCATTTTAAATTGAGAGAATTCATAACATGCACAAGCAGTCTGAATTCATGAATGTGGGGAGAATTAAAGAAGGAGCCGCCTTGATGGCATATTTTAGTGCTGAAGAGCGCTCAGTCAACTTCAGGTGGACACAGTATGTGCCCCTGCTTCCCCAGGTCAGAGCCTGCACTCATTCCACCTTGAGCTCTCAGGAGAAAGGCTCCATGATACCGCCAAGCCTCACAAATGCAATTAGGAGGTGATGACTCAGAGGGATGTAGCCAGAGGATACAGATGAGGGCGGGAGGCAGCAGTGCTAGACGGTGGTGCAGACAGTCAGACGGAGCAATCTGAGAACTGAGGTGGAAGTATATCCTGGAGTAACAGGAAGGATTTTGTGGCAGCCCTTGATTTGGAGCCTTGATTTAAAGAGGGACAGTGTTTGGGCTCCCCCGGTGGCTCAGTGGTAAAGAAACCGTCTGCAATGCAGGAGATGTGGGTGCCGTCCCTGGGTCAGGAAGACCCCCTGGAGAAAAAATGCCAACCCACCACACTGTTCTTTCCTGGGAAATCCCACGGCCAGAGGAGACGGGCGGGCGACCGTCCACGGGATCACAAAGAGCCAGACTCGACTTGGAGACCAGACCACCATCGCTAGCTTTTTTAAAGGCAGAGAAGAGAGGGGGGAACTGTTTTGTATGTTGCCTATAAATGATAAAATGCACACCAAATAAGTTTCTCCTTAGGTTAAAGGCACACTAACTTTTAGGAAAAGCTCTGAGTCAGTCCTCGTATTCACCAGGATTGGATTGTTTCCTGAAACTCCTGAAATGGCCTGAGAGTAGTAGGGTGAAGCTTGAGTAAGAAGCTAGGCCCTGGGAAAACCCTGGGGACTAATTAGCACCACAGAGATTCTGAGAGCATCCCCGGGGTACCACTTCCTGACTCCCGGAACTGACTGCACTCGGCCACGACCTCTGTCTCTTCCTCTCCCTTCTGGTTCCCGAGGCTCCCAGAGGGAGCGGCAGCGGGAACGCTGGCAAGCCCAGGGACTGCTCCCGCGATAATGAGCTCCGTGCCCGGCAGAGACGGGCACACCCCTCCGAATCTCAGTGGCGGCTGTCTCTCTGGGCTCACAGCGTCAGAACTGTCCAGCCCAGCTTCCCAGGGACACAGGAGCCTCACAGGCCATATGGCTGCTGAACTTAGAGCTGCCGGTGCTGAGTCTACTGACTTCAGTTTGTCCTGACCAGCCAGAATACTTTCCTCCTCTGCGCTCTACCAGCGCCATGTGAACAAATACAGCGTGCTGAGAAAAGTCTCTATTCTGGCATCAAAGAGACTTACGGTTGAGTCCTTGGTGTGATCCTGGACTCATTTCCTAAGCATCTAATTTTTACTTTCGTTATCAGTAAAATGGGGAAAAGAGGTGTGAAAGTTAAATTAGACCAGGCATGGAAAGCTCCCAGAGCAGTGCCGAGCAGATACTGAGTGCCCAGAATTCATTATTTCACTATTGCTGTGGTTGTCATCATTGCTACCACAAGGAGCTAATATGAGGCAAGAGAAAAATAAAAAGGAACACGAGCATTCCTGTTGGTTGTTGTTCAGCCAGTAAGTCACTTCTGACTCTTCGCCATCATGGACTGTAGCCCGCCAGACGCCACTGGGTTCTCCAGGCAAGAATATTGGAGTGGGGCGCCGTTTCCTTCTCCAGGGGATCTTCCCGACCCGGGGCTCAAATCCGAGTCTCCTGCGTCTCCTGCATTGTTAGGTGGATTTTTCGCCTGCTGCGCCACCGGGGAAGCCCACGTGTTCTGACGGAGCTTGGCCAGCAGCACGCTTCCTCGTGGAGTGCAGGGGCACACGTGAAGAGGCCAAGGAGGCACCAATGTCAGGGCCCCGGAAAGAAGCGGTGTCTGCGCCTCTTAGAAGTGTGAGCGGCGACGTCCGGCCCCGTGGTTCGGTGAGTCACAGGCAAAAGCGCCGGTGACAAGTGCAAATGGTTTGCTCAGCACCTGGAGCGCGCGGGGCGTGACCCTGTTCTGAAGCTTGGGGCAGGCTTCTCGGGTGAGCGGAAGTGTGAATGAGACAGAGTGGTGGTGGCAGGAGCCCCGAGAGGATAATTGCTTTCCTAGAGGCGCTGTCTTCCGATCACCTGCTGCGCTTGTCTACGTGGACAGCATCCTGATGCTGCCTGCGCGCCCGGCTGCGGCCGCAGTGGCACCCAGGTACCCGGCCCCGGGGGCACCTGCGCCAGCCTGGCCGTCCGCCCCAGACAGCGCCTGCTTCACCCAGCCACGCAGGATTGGGATGCTTTGAATCATGAGAGGTTTACCCAGACTCTGAAATGCTTGGGGCTGTCCATCAAAACAGACTTCACTATTATGATTATTATTATCTTCAATGACACAGCTCTGATTTTTTAAATATAATTTTATGTATTTGCTTTGGGCCGTGCTGGGTCTTCGTTGCTTCATGGCCTTTTCTCTAGTTGCAGAGAGCGGGGGCTGCCCTCTAGCTGCGGCATGCAGCTTTTCTGTGCGGTGAGTCCTCTCGACGTCCAGCGTGGGCTCTCGGGCACTTGGGCTTCAGCAGTGTGGTGCTTGGGCTTAGTTACTCCACAGCATGTGGGATCTTCCCTGGCCAGGGGTCAAGGCCGTGTCCCCTGCAGGCTGGCTCTTTACCAATGAGCCACCAGGGAAGCCCTGTTTAGAGTTTTTAAAGAACGTCCATACAGGAAGCCAGTCCAGGGCTGTGTGATGACCTAGAGAGGTGAGATGAGGGGGTGGGTAGGAGGGAGGTCTAAGGGAGGGATTTGTGTACGTGTGTGTTAGTGGCTCAGCCGTGTCTGACTCTTTGAGAGCCCATAGACCTCGGTCCACCAGGCTCCTCTGTCCGTGGGATTCTGCAGGCAAGAATACTGGAGTGGGTTGCCATTCTCTTCTCCAGGGGATCTTCCTGACTCAGAGACTGAACCCAGATCTCCTGCATTGCAGGCAGATTCTTTGCTGTCTGAGCCACCAGGGAAGCCCAATATATGTATACATATAGCTGATTTACTTCACTGTACATAGAAACTAACACAGCATTGTTGTATTATATTCTAATGAAAAAAAACCTCTTCATCAGTAAATGGAAGGTTAAATGATAAGGAAAACAGGAGAATGCTCCTGGTCTTGACCGTGAGAATCGGTCGGTGACTGGAGTCCCACAGGTCCTTGAACAGTTTGTGTGAGTAAGAGTCCTGGCAAATGGTTCGCTTTGTATACCTGTTGGAGGAGTGAGGGAAAAAGGGAGAGGGGAGGAAAAGAGCTTCAGATTTTTCTTTTATGGATTTAACCACCCCTACCCCTGTTTTCGACAGCCTTTAGTAGCAGAACTCATCACGATGATTGTATCAGAAGTGGTTTCCTTCTGCAATCACAGAGTGTGCCACCCACATCACTGCGCATCATTAAGCGTTCGAGGCGGACGGGGCTTGGCAATCAAGTAGCCCGTCCTTCATTTTACTGATGAAGAAAAGGAGCCCAGGAAAATTAGGGAGGATTTGTAAAGACAGAGCCCTGTTGACAAATACTGTTCCTATCTCCATTCCAGTGTGATAGTAGCACCTTAGTTTCCCTCTTAGGAAATATTCTTTCCAATTCTCAGCACATATGTTTCAAGTAAGGCTTACCGGAACATTCTTGGCCCTGCCAACAAATTCCAAAGGTCCAGCAATTGGCACAAAACCCAGGTCCGGCCATTAGTGATTGGATTGGCTGTGTGCGTTGACCCAGCAGTTTCTGGAACTGACTTAGATATTAGAAAATCTAAGTTCTTTCCCATCGGGTGGGGGGGCTGAGATGGTAGGGTACGGTCCTGGAGCTGCCAGGACTATTTGCTGACAAAACGGAATAACTCAGTAATGAAGCTCACAGGGCAGGCAGCGGAGAGGAAACATGTAGAGAAACTCATTTCTTTTTAAATCTTTAGCTGTGCCAGGTCTCATCTCAGTGCACGGACTTCTGGCTGTGGCGAACGGGCTGCTCTCCAGCTGCGGTGTGCGGGCCTCTCCCTGCGGGGGCTGCTCGTCCTGCAGACACGGGCTCGAAAGCCTGCAGGCTTCGTATCTGTGGCATGCAGGCTGCAGACAGGCTCGGTAGTACCGCGCAGGCAAAGTTGCCCCAAGGCATGTGGGATCTTTGTTCAGTTCAATTCAGTTCAGTCGCTCGGTCTTGACTCTTTGTGATCCCATGGACTGCAGCACGCCAGGCCTCCCTGTCCATCCCTTTGTTCCCAGACCAGGGATCAAACCCACGTCCCCTGCATTGGCAGATGGATTCTTAACCACTGTACCACCAAGGAAGTCCCCGAGACTCCTTTCTGATGATGCTACTGAGGCCCTGGATCATGCACCTCTTGGTGTTTTCAGCGGCTTTGACATAGTACTCTTTTTTGGTAATTTAAGCCATTTTGAATTAGATTTCTTCATTTCTAAGTTTAAAAAAATTCCTGAATGCATTAGAGCTACCTGGATAAAGGGTGTCTCAACCTGGACCAGGGGTCCCTCTCTTTCTCATGAAGAATAAAAGGAAAGACAAAACATTGAGAAACACCAAAGGTCTTTAATGAGTTTAACTATTTTAATTATGACTAAGAAACTCAATTCACAGACTCTTAAGCAAAGATACACACAGAAGAACAGTACAAAAAAGATCTTCACGACCAAGATAATCAAAATGGTGTGATCACTTACCTAGAGCCAGACATCCTGGAATGTGAAGTCAATGTGAAGGAGATCAACCCTGGGATTTCTTTGGAAGGAATGATGCTAAACCTGAAACTCCAGTACTTTGGCCACCTCATGCGAAGAGTTGACTCATTGGAAAAGACTCTGATGCTGGGAGGGATTGGGGCCAGGAGGAGAAGGGGACGACAGAGGATGAGATGGCTGGATGGCATCACAGACTTGATGGACGTGTCTGAGTGAACTCCGGGAGATGGTGATGGACAGGGAGACCTGGCGTGCTGCGATTCATGGAGTCGCAAAGAGTTGGACACGACTGAGTGACTGAACTGAACTGAACTGAAGTCAAGTGGGCCTTAGAAAGCATCACTACCAACAAAGCTAGTGGAGGTGATGGAATTCCAGTGGAGCTATTTCAGATCCTGAAAGATGATACTGTGAAAGTGCTGCACTCAATATGCCAGCAAATTTGGAAATCTCAACAGTGGCCACAGGACTGGAAAAGGTCCATTTTCATTCCAGTCCCAAAGAAAGGCAATGCCAAAGAATGCTCAAACTACTGCACAATTGCACCATCTCACACGCTAGTAAAGAAATGCTCAAAATTCTCCAAGCCAGGCTTCAGCAATACTTGAACCGTGAACTTCCAGATGTTCAAGGCGGTTTTAGAAAAGGCAGAGGAACCAGAGATCAAATGGCAAACATCCGCTGGATCATGGAAAAAGCAATAGAGTTCCAGAAAAAACATCTATTATTGCTTTATTGACTATGCCAAAGCCTTTGACTGTGTGGATCACAATAAACTGTGGAAAATTCTGAGAGAGATGGGAATACCACACCATCTGACCTGCCTCTTGAGAAACGTGTATGCCAGTCAGGAAGCAACAGTTAGAACTGGACATGGAACGACAGACTGGTTCCAAATAGGAAAAGGAGTACGTCAAGGCTGTATATTGTCACCCTGCTTATTTAACTTCTATGCAGAGTACATCATGAGAAACGCTGGGCTGGAACAAACACAAGCTGGAATCAAGATTTCTGGGAGAAATATCAATCACCTCGTATATGCAGATGACACCACCCTTATGGCAGGAAGTGAAGAGGAGCTAAAAAGCCTCTTGATGAAAGTGAAAGAGGAGAGCGAAGAAGTTGGCTTAGAGCTCAACATTCAGAAAACGAAGATCATGGCATCTGGTCCCATCACTTCATGGGAGATAATGGGGAAACAGTGGAAACAGTGTCAGACTGTATGTTTTCGGGTTCCAAAATCACTGCAGATGGTGAGTGCAGCCATGAAATTAAAAGACGCTTACTCCTTGGAAGGAAAGTTATGACCAACCTAGATAGCATATTAAAAAGTAGAGACATTACTTTGCCAACAGAGGTCCATCTAGTCAAGGCTGTGGTTTTTCCTGTGGTCATGTATGGATGTGAGAGTTGGACTGTGAAGAAAGCTGAGATGGTGATAGACAGGGAAGCCTGGTGTGCTGCGATTCATGGGGTCGCAAAGAGTCAGACACGACTGAGCGACTGAACTGAACTGAAGCAAAGATACTCTTAAAACACTTAGAAACAATAGGGAAAAGCAAAGAACAGCCACATTATGCTTAATTTTAATCCCAAACCAAAAATGATCAGTTGTGTAAAATGTGAAAACGTGTCTTCTCTTTCAACTTGGCCTCTGAGCCGTGAATGTGACCTTGAACATGTTCTTTGTCTTCTCTTATGATCTGGATATCTGTTTCTGCATGGCAAACTACCACCAAACAGTGGCTTTTAAAACAATAATAGTCACTGATTTTGCTCACAAATCTGGAAGCTGACCGAGTTCATGTAGGCTTCGAAACCCTCCTGTGGTTGCAGTCAGATGTTGGTTGATTGGCTAATAAACTTTACTTGGTCTACTGATTCACGGATATTCCTCTTATCCAGAAATTGCCTCATAGGCACATCCAGAATAGTGTTTGACCAGATATCTAGGTGCCCCATAACTCTGTCAAGTTGACACATTAAAATTAGCCATTTAGTTCAGTGCAGTTCAGTTGCTCAGTCGTGTCCGACTTTTTGCAACCCCATGAATTGCAGCACGCTAGGCCTTCCTGTCCATCTTCCGGAGTTCACTCAAACTCATGTCCATCAAGTTGGTGATGCCATCCAGCCATCTCATTCTCTGTCGTCCCCTTCTCCTCCTCCCCCCAATCCCTCCCAGAATCAGAGTCTTTTCAGATGAGTCAACTCTTCGCATGAGGTGGCCAAAGTACTGGAGTTTCAGGTTTAGCATCATTCCTTCCAAAGAAATCCCAGGGCTGACCTCCTTTAGAATGGACTGGTTGGATGTCCTTGCAGTCCAAGGGACTCTCAAGAGTCTTCTCCAACACCACAGTTCAAAAGCATCAATTCTTTGGTGCTCAGCTTTCTTCACAGTCCAACTCTCACATCCATACTTGACCACTGGAAAAACCATAGCCTTGACTAGAGGAAACTTTGTTGGCAAAGTAATGTCTCTGCTTTACAACATGCTGTCGAGGTTAGTCATGCTGCTGCTGCTAAGTCGCTTCAGTCGTGTCTGACTGTGTGTGACCCCATAGATGGCAGCCCACCAGGCTCCCCCATACCTGGGAGTCTCCAGGCAAGAACACTGGAGTGGGTGCCATTGCCTTCTCCAATGCATGAAAGTGAAAAGTGAAAGTGAAGTCGCTCAGTACTGTGCAACCCTCAGTGACCTCGTGGACTGCAGCCCACCAGGCTCCCCCATACCTGGGAGTCTCCAGGCAAGAGGACTGGAGTGGGTGCCATTGCCTTCTGCAGGTTAGTCATACCTGGAGTCAAAGGTCACGGCAGACAGGAACTGTTCAGAATCATTCAGTCTACTGGATTCAGTCCTTGGACTTGAGAGTTTCTGAAAGTCTGAATGGTTTGAACATCGAGACATGTATAATGTTTCGGTGTTGCTTTCTCCATGTGGCACAGTGGTAAAGAATCTGCCCACGAGTGCAGGGGACACAGGGAACACGGGCTCGATCCCAGAGTCAGGAAGATCCTCTACAGTAAGAAATGGCAACCCACTGCAGTATTCTTGCCTGGAAAATTCCACGGACAGAGTAGCCTGGTGGGCTACAGTCCACGGGGTCAGAAAGATGGGACACGATAGCACACGCACGTGTCTGTGTACTCTCATAAAATGTTAGTGAGCATGATAATACTGAATAGAATTACATGTGTGTGTATATATACATGTTATAATGTGTATGCGTGTGACGTGTTATATAAAGAGAGTCCTTAATGTACCACTTAGAATATTAACATTCTAAATCTATGAAATTTATAAAATGCAAATACACTGATAGAGAGAATAGCATAGTAAGTCTTTTCATATATGTTACACCAGCTTTGATCATTATCAGTATTTTTCAATGCATTTTATACACACTGCACTTTAAATTTCTGCTCTATTGCTTTAAATCAAATCCCAGACAACATGCCGTTTTGTGCAGGAGCCCTGCAGGATGCATCTCTAACAGAAAAGGGGACTTTGTCTTCCCTGCTTAGCTTCGATTCCCCCATCACATCTAACATTTAAAATAAACCCTTCAGTTCAGTTCAGTTCAGGCACTCAGTCGCTCTTTGCAACCCCATGAATCACAGCACGCCAGCCTCCCTGTCCATCACCATCTCCCGGAGTTCACCCAGACTCACGTCCATCGTGTCCGTGATGCCATCCAGCCATCTCATCCTCTGTCATCCCCTTCTCCTCCTGCCCCCAATCCCTCCCAGCATCAGAGTCTTTTCCAGTGAGTCAACTCTTTGCAGGAGGTGGCCAAAGTACTGGAGTTTCAGCTTCAGCATCATTCCTTCCAAAGAAATCCCAGGGCTGATCTCCTTCAGAATGGACTGGTTGGATCTCCTTGCAGTCCAAGGGACTCTCAAGAGTCTTCTCCAACACCACAGTTCAAAAGCATCAATTCTTCGGCGCTCA
>SJYQ01001363.1:772030-784156 GCA_006410935.1 Redunca redunca
ACAGTCAGCAAAAACAAGACCAGGAGCTGACTGTGGCTCAGATCATGAACTCCTTATTGCCAAATTCAGACTTAAATTGAAGAAAGTAGGGAAAAGCACTAGACCATTCAGGTATGACCTAAATCAAATCCCTTATGATTATACAGTGGAAGTGAGAAATAAACCCTTAATGTCATCTAATATTGAGAGGGTTCTAAAAGTGGTTTTGATCATACATGATTTTTATCTTATCTTCACCAATCATCTGGCCTAACACCCACGTGAGTCTGAGATGATCAAAATCGAGTGAGGAGAATCAGGTGGCCTGGATGAAAGCGCCTGATAGGAACACGTGAGCAGAGCGAGTCACATGTTTAGCTCCATGGCAGAGTCTGGAAGCACTTGCACTCGGAGAAGCGGGAAGTGTGCGTGGGCTGTCTGCGTGGCAGACGGGTCCTCCCCTGTTGGCCTGCCTGTCACACTCGGAATTGCTGTGCTCCCTGCACTTGCGACGGCCATTGTCACACCCACAACAGAATCCTCGAATGTGATGGTTTCTTTCTCACTGCAAGAGTGATGGTGCTTTATAGATGAAACACGGAGCCTGCCAAAGAAGATTGGACTTTCACCTCTAATTGAGACAGCTTAATAACATAAGGGGCAGTGCGCGGAACTTCTTAAAACTCTGGGCCGAGGCAGGCTTGCTGCTGGGCGTCTGCCAGCCCGCTGCACCTGTGGCATCTTCCCGGTAATATTTCAGAATGTTGGCGTTAAGTGGCCCAGGAGCCCCCTGCAGAACCATGGTAATTGCTGAGCTGTGCCTAGGCCAGCTGAGATAATGGAGTGCCAAGAAACAGGGAAAATGTCAACAGCTGGTGTTCATGCTACTAATTTTGTTTTCTTAAAAGTAAACTTTGTGGAATGACAAATCCCACTAATAGCTAATCTGGAATTAGACAATCAGCAGTTCTCTCACTGATCTTTGAAGTCCTGTGTTCAGCCACTGCATACACGGCAGATCCGCGTCAGAGGCGCAGGCGCTCTCCCCTGGCAGCGGGGGCGGCTGTCGCGCGTGCTGTCCTCTCTGGGCGAGTCTGCCCTGCACGTTTTGTCCTTTGCGACACCGGGCTCCACGAGGAAGGCATTGAGCGCAGTCGGCGTGTGAGACGAAATGCACCTCTTCTTTCCAGCTTGTTCTCAGTGCTCATTTTGTCTCTTCGGGGAAGGGAGACGAACCCCAACGTCCGACCACGTGGCGTGGTTGCTGTACAGTCGCTGTCACGTTCAACTCTTTGCGACCCGACGGACTTCAGCCCGCCAGGGTCCTCTGCCCATGGAGTTCCCCAGGAAAGAATACTGGAGTGGGCTGTCATTTCCTTCTCCAGGGGACCCTCCCAGAACCAGAGACCAAACCCATGCCTTCTGCACTGCAGGCAGATTCTTCAGCACTGAGCCACCAGGGAGGCCTGGTGTCCCACGGTAAACAGACCAGAGATGACAGGAAGCTCCGAATGGGCAGGGGCTGCACCAGTCTCATTCACCACTGTGCTTTTAGAGCCATGCCTGGGCTCAGGAATAAGAAGTTGTTCAAAAAATATGCATGTAAAAATTCAATGAAATTAAAGAAAAGAAGCATCACACGTGCTGTTGGAATCAGATACCTAGGTTGACATGCCTACAAAATAAGAACAGTAGCAATGAGAATCTGAAGTAACTAGCAGGCAGCCGATACTAAATGGTTTCTGTGCCAGGCGTCGTGCTGACGCATTTGCACACACAGTCTCTCACTGTTTCTCACAGTCGCCTTCCGTGACACACCCTGTTTTGGGCTGCGTGTTTCCAATGGGGAAACTGGGGCTTCATGAAGGTAAACAAGTTGCCTGAAGAGCAGCTGTACCACCGAGTTTACTGTCTGCATAACTCTCCAATCCACTGCAGCCTGCTGACTCTTGTGCATGAAAAGTTTGGCCAGTTTTAGGGGATCCTGATCATCTCTGGGTGTCTTTGTGAAATTGATCTTACATGGCCATCTCTTCCTAAGTTTAAGAATATTCAGTGTAATTTCACTCGTAGTGGTGGTGGTGGTGGTGTGGTTTAGTTTCTAATTCTTGTCTGACTCTTTTGGACCCCATGGACTGTAGCCTGCCAAGCCCCTCTGTCTATGGGATTTCCAAGGCAAGAATACTGGAGTGGGCTACCATGCCCTCCTCCAGAAGATCTTCCCAACCCCAGGATCAAACCCACATCTTCGTCTCCTGCAGTGGCAGCTGGGTTCTTTACCACTAGCACCACCTGGGAAGCACGCATGTGGTACACGTGTGTGTGTGTGTGTGTGTGTGTGTGTGTGTGTGTTAGTCTCTGAGTCATGTCCAGCTGTGCAGTCATGGACTGTAGCCCACCAAGCTTCTCTGCCATGATTTTCCAGGCAAGAATACTAGAGAGGATGGCCATTCCCTTCTCCAGGGGGCTCTTCCTGACTCAGGGACCGAGCCCAGGCCTCCTGCTTTGTAGGCAGATTCTTTATCATCTGAGCCACCAGGGAAGCCCATATATATGTATGTATGTGTGTGTACATATATGTGTGTGTGTGTGTGTGTATGTAAAGGGAGAGTATACCAAGTAATACATATACTTCAAAAATAAAAATTAGGGGTTTTCCTTTGCCAGGACCTAGTTATAATTATAAAAGGAGAGGTTTTTTAATGCTCTCATTAATATATTTGAATTTATGAAACTAAGCATTATTAATTCTTCCATTACAAATACAGTAGCAGTCAAAATAGCTACCCTATTTTTTTCATTTGATTATCACTGAATGATGATGTAATGGCCTATTAGACATTGTTAACTTTTGTCTGCCTGCGTGTCAATCTATCTACTTACCTTGCCTTTGGTGAGAAAACATGCCAACTCCTTTCTGTACAGTCATACGTGAATGGTTACCTTGGAGAGACAGATCCCATGCAGCCTCTTTTAATTATTCATACCAAACACGCGTAAGGGCTTCCCACGCGGCACAAGCGGGAAAGAATGTGCCTGCCAATCTGGGAGATGTCGGAGAGGGAGGTTTGATCCCTGGGTCAGAAAGATCCCCTGGAGGAGGGCATGGCAACCGGCTCCCGTATTCTCACCTGGAGATTCCCATGGACAGAGGAGCCTGGAGGGTTATAATTCATGGGGTCAAAGAGTTGGACACAACTGAAGCGACTTAGCATGCATGTATATAATACGTAAACTTTTTGCCTAAGGAACAAGTTTTATAAGACTTTGAGTCTATTAAAAATCATCTGTGCCATTGTAACTGTGGTATAAGGGTCCTAAAGACCTCATGGATGGAAAGGTGTTAACACCTAAGTGATGTTTCCCCCAGCCAGGTTGGGCCAGGGTGGTTGTGACCAAGCTCCAGTGATGGAGGAAGACACTGCTGTTGCTCAGATAAACTCGTCGTGAGGAGTTGCAGATGTGCTTTGGGTAGATTGAACAGTGACCCCTCAGTGACGTCCATGTGCTAAACTGCTGGTGAATTTCACCTTACTTGGCAAAAAGGACTTCACAGAGATGATTAAGAATCCTGAGATGAGATTGTCCTGGATTTTGCATGTGAGACAAATGGAACCCCCAGGAACTTTGTAACAGAGAAGCAGGAACGTTAAATTAAGGGAAACAAGGAGAGGGAGGGAGGAGAGGTGATGATGGAGGTGAGCTGGGAGTTATGGCTAAAAATGCGAGCAGCATGGGGTCCTGGGGCCCAGTGTAGGTTGGATTTATGTAAGTTATGCCAAGTCCTGATAACTGCCAAGGCGGGAGACGTAAGTAATGTGGGTTCAGTCCCTGGGTCAGGAAGACCCCCTGGAGGAGGGCGTAGCAGCCCAGTCTAGGATTCTTGCCTGGAGAAGCCCATGGACAGAGGAGCCTGACAGACTACGGTCCGTGGGGTCGCAGAGAGCCGGACGCGACTGAAGCGGCTTGGCACACGGGCATGGTTCGTGCCCGGTTTCTGGCTGTTGTGGGTAAAGCTGCTGTGGACGTTCGTATCCGGGCTCTGTGTGAACACGGTTTCACTCCTCTGGGGTGAGCGCCAGAGGCGCCCTTGCCAGCCCATGCCGTGTCTTAAGCAGCCACAGCACCGCTTTCCAGAGCAGCTGTGCCATTTCCTGTCCACCAACAGTAGATGAGTGACCCGGTCTTTTTCATTATTTCTTGGTTACTATTTTTGTTGAGCTTCCCAGGTGGCTCAGAGGGTAAAGAATCTGCCTGCAATGCAGGAGGCCCGGGTTTGATCTGTGGGTTGGGAAGATCCCCTGAAGAAGGAAATGGCAACCCACTCCAGTATTCTTGCCTGGAGAATTCCATGGACAAGGGACCCTGGTGGGCACAGTCCACGGGGTTGAAAAGAATTGGACACGACTGAGCAGCTCCTGCGTATTTTTATTTCAGTCATTCTTATAGAAATGTCGTGATGCCTCGTTGTGGTTTCAGTCTGCGTCTCTCTGACAGGCAATGTATTGAACGTCTTTTCAAGTGTTTGTTATCTGTACAGCATCCACAGCGAGCTGCTTTTTGGGTATCTTTTCCTTATATTCTTTTTGGACCTTTGAGTGATTTCTTTCTTTTTTTTTTTGCTGTTTTGTTTTGCAAGCTCTTTTTATATATCCACTGTGATTGTTTTCCCCCTATAGGGAAATATATATTTTTTTATCTTTTATTGCTTTCAGGATTTTTTTTTTCTTTGAAGTTTTTCAAAGTTTAGCTATGATGTGTTTTCATATGAAGTTCTTTTCATTTTTCCTGTCTGGGTTTTGTTTAGTTTCTTGAATCTCTAGGTTAATGTCTTTTGCCAAACTTCAGCAAAAGATGCTTATTTCTTTGAGTCCTTTTTCAGCCCTACCCTTTTTCTCCTCTCTCTTATCACACAAATTTAATGTCTTTTGTATAGACTCAGCAGTCCCTGGTGCTCTTTTTTTTTTTATCAGTATATGCTCTTTCCTTTGTTCAGGCTGGGTCATTTCTATTGTTCTATTGAGTTTTTTAAAGTGGTTATTGTATTTTTCCATTAAAATTTTTCCATTGGGTTTCTTTATATTTTCTATTTCTTTCCTGGAACTTTCTATTTTTTGTTTGTTTCACTCATGTTTGTAATTGCCTTTGAAGCATTTTTATGATGGCTACTTTAAAATCTTTTTCAGAAAATTTAATTCAAACATCACTATCATTTTGGTGTTGGCATCTATTGATTACCTTTTATTTTTCATTCAACTTGGGCTCTTCCTGGCTCTGGTATGATGGTATGATGAGGGATTTTTAATGGAAAGTTGGACATTTTGTGTATTATTTTTTGACTCTGAATCTTAAACTGTCTGTTTTATCTGGAACTCTTAACCGTGTTCTCCCAGGGGAAGGAAGTGGTGACCTTACTGCCATGTGGGGTAGAAATCCCAGGCTGTTCCCAGTGGAGTTGGAAGTCCACACTCTCCACGTGGTCTCCACTGACACTGAGGGGTGGGACCTTGCCACCTGGTGGGAATGAAAGTCTTGCCTTCTCTGACCCCATCCCAGTGGGGAGGTCAGGGCGACCTATCCCAGCACCCCAAAGGTAGGAGGGCCGCTCCAGAGGCAGCCTTTGCTGCTCGGGGTAGCAGTGAGGCCCTTCTCTCTCCTGTGCGGTTTGGAGACAGTAGCGCTCCTGCAGCTGAAAGTGTCCTGTCTTTCTGCTGCTTCTGAGTCGCTTCAGTCGTGGCTGACTCTGTGCGACCCCATAGACGGCGGCCCACCAGGCTCCCCCGTCCCTGGGATTCTCCAGGCAAGAACACTGGAGTGGGGTGCCATTTCCGTCTCCAATGCATGATCCCATCTCTCTAGGCTGCCCTTATTCTTGACTTTGGATGGAGAGATCTGGCTTCTGTGCCTGAGGGATTTCTAGGTTGCTGGCTCTCCAGCTCCACGTCTGGGAAACAAGAGGCAGAAAGAAAACCCAGAGAACTCATGGCCGTGTTGTTCCTTGGGTCCCAGTGTTCTCAGCTGCTCCGCTGTCTTTTCTCCGCCTCTCAGAGTCGTCTTCTGTTTGTTTCATAAATGACGTCTTGGGTTTCTAGGCAAAAATACGTCTACACACCATCATTCCGGACATTCTGGAAGTAGCGATTCCAGACTTGTTCTGCAACCTAATACTGGAAGTGGCATTCTGTCGCCTCATTCTGTTCCGTTACTCAGAAGAAAGTCACAGTTAAACAGCTCACAGCGAAGGCATTGTTTTGCACAGTTACACAAGGGCATGAAGTTGACGATGTGAAGGTCGCCGAATGCCACCACAGGTTCATGCATGTTCCCCTGAGCAGACACTGCCCATCAGTTTTGCTAAACTTCATGCTAATTTACATTTCTCACTGGCAATATGGAAGAGTTTCAATTGATTCATATTGTTGCCATTACTTGACTTTTAAAATTCTTTTGAAGAATATAGCTATGTTGACAAATATAGTTGATTCTCATTATTATTTTAATTTGCATTTCCCTGATGTGTTATAAAGTTTAACACCTCTTTATGTTTTGTCCATTTATCTTTTTCCTCTTTTGTGAACTTCCTATTTAAGACTTTTGCTTACATTCTGGTAGACTGTTTGCATATTCATGTGTAACTGAAAGTGAGATCTTACTGCTCAGCTCTCAAAAAGCCAATAAAGAGGCCAGGTTGGTGGGGAACGAAAGTTTGCTTTGTTTTGGATGCTGGCAGCTGGTGCAGGGTGGGCGGATGCCCGTGCACAGACTGACTCCCCTCACTGACAACCCATGGGTGGGAGCTTTTATAGGCTGGGGGAGGGGGCTTCATTTGGAAACAGAACAGTCAGCTCTGACAGTCATCTTGAAATGGTCATCGGCAGTCTGACCAGCATCATCGTGATTGTTTTAAGTACAGTTAGTCTTTAGTTCCAGTATCAGATTATTCCAATTTCTTCGGGGCCAATTCTCAGAATTGTGGCAGCTTATATCGTGGCTACAGCCTGATCTTCACGTAATTACCGTCTTCCATCTGGTGGGGGTTTTGGTATCAGTATGATAGCCGACAGGATATGGCTCAGAATATTATCTATAGCTCTCAGTTCAGTTCAATTTAGTCGCTCCGTTGTGTCAGACTTTTTTCAACCCCATGGACTGCAGCACACCAGGCCTCCCTGTCCATCATGAACTCCCAGAGCTTACTCAAACTCATGTCCATTGAGTCAGTGATGCCATCCAACCATCTCATCCTCTGTCATCCACTTCTCCTCCTGCCTTCATTCTTTCCCAGCATCAGGATCTTTTCTAATGAGTCAGTTCTTCCCATCAGGTGGCCAAAGTATTGGAACTTTAGTTTCAGCATCAGTCTTTCCAGTGAATATTCAGGACTGATCTCCTTTAAGACTGAGTGGTTGGATCTCCTTGCTGTCCAAGGGACTCTCAAGAGTCTTCTCCAAAACCACAGTTCAAAAGCATCGATTCCACTTAGCGCATCATTCTGCTTGACCCCTCCTCAAATTATGCCATTATTTTACATTGTTAAGTTAACCATGTTCCCATTATGGCTTGTAATTATAATTGTCTTTTATTTTTTGTCTGGCTATTGATTGTGAAAAATGCTAAACGTCTTTTACTGTTGTGATTATGTAGCTATTACTCACTTAATACCATTGTATTATGATTGCTCAACAGAAAATAATAGAACTTTGTATCACCAAAGCAGGATGTAATAGTAAAACCTATAATCGCTTTTAAAAATCCAGATGTATATCGGAATTATCCTGAAATATTTTGAAAAATACAAACACTCAGGTATTGTTTTTTTTTTAAAGCATCAATTCTTCGGAGCTTAGCTTTCTTTATGGTCCAGCTCTCACATCCATACATCACCACTGGAAAAACCGTAGCTCTGACGAGACAAACCTTTGTTGGCAAAGTAACATCTCTGCTTTTTAATATGCTATCTAGGTTGGTCATAACTTTTCTTCCAAGGAGCAAGCGTCTTTTAATTTCATGGCTGTAGTCACCATCTGCAGCGATTTTGGAGTCCCCCCAAATAAAATCTCTCGCTGTTTCTACTGTTTCCCCATCTATTTGCCATCAAGTGCTGGGACCAGATGCCATGATCTTAGTTTTCTGGATGTTGAGTTTTAAGCCAGCTTTTTCACTTCTCTCTTTCACTTTCATCAAGGGGCTCTTTAGCTCCTCTTCACTTTCTGCCGTAAGGGTGGGGTCATCTGCCTTAGGTTATGGATATTTCTCCCGGCAATCTTGATTCCAGCTTGTGCTTCTTCCAGCCTGGCATTTCACAGGATGTACTCTGCATGTAAGTTAAATGAGCAGGGTGACAACATACAGCCTTGACATACTCCTTCCCCAATTTGGAACCAGTCTGCTGTTCCATGTTTGGTTCTAACTATTGCTTCTTGACCTGCATACAGATTTCTCAGGAGGCAGGTCAGGTGGTCTCGTGTTCCCATCTCTTTCAGAATTGTGTTTGTCGTGATCCATACTGTCAGAGGCTTTGGTGTAGTCAATAAAGCAGAAATAGATGTTTTTCTGGAACTCTCTTGTTTTTTTCCATGATCCAGCGGATGTTGGCAATTTGATCTCTGGTTCCTCTGCCTTTTCTAAATTCAGCTTGAACATCTGGAAGTTCACGGTTCACGTACTGTTGAAGCATGGCTTGGAGAATTTTGAGCATTACTTTGCTAGTGTGGGATGAGTGCAGTTGTGTGGTAGTTTGAACATTCTTTGGCCTTGCCCTTCTTTGCGATTGGAATGAAAACTGACCTTTTCCAGTCCTGTGGTCACTGCTGAGTTTTCCAAATTTGCTGGCTCTCAGAGGTCTCAAGGAGCTCTACAGCTCTGAGAAGGAGCTAAGGGTCCCAGCCTATGCTCAATGGCGGGGCTTTCCTGGCGGTTCAGTGGTAAAGGACCCACCTGCTGATGTAGGAGATGTGGGTTCCATCCCCGGGTCTGGAAGAGCCCTTGGAGAAGGAAAGGGCAGCCCAGTCCAGCATTCTTGCCTGGGAAATCTGGTGCCTTGTGGGCTGCAGTCCATGGGGTCACAGAAGAGTCGAGCACAGCTTAGTGACCAAACAGCAGCCATGGTGAATGGCTACATCGGTGTTTAGCTATGCTGGTGTTTCCCTTGGTTTCTACTTCCACACAGTCATTCCTAAAATGATTGTCTGCAGTTTTCCAACCTGGGTAAATACAGCTCACTTCAGAATCAGTTATTTCCCTTCTTCCCTGGGAACTGTCCGTTACTCTTCAGGGGACATGAGCTCAGCGTGTGCCAGCGGGCCACCCCTTCTCTGGCCGTCTGCTCGTGTCTGTGGCTCGAGCTCCTCGAGGCCAGGCCAGCACTGCGTTTAGCTCTGTCTTCCGCTCTCAGCACAGTGCTGGACACAAGGTGAGACCTCAGAACATTCAGGGTAAGACTGACGGACTGATGCATGGGCTCTCAACTGGTAGAGGTTTTTACCTCTCACGGGACGTTTGGCAACATCTGAAGGCCTTTTGGTTGTTAGAATTGGCATCGAGCAGGTAGAGGCCAGTGATGTTGCTATAATGTTCAGGAAAAGTCACCAAAACAAAATATTGATGGTGTGGAGGCTGAGAAACCCTGGGCTAACTGAATGAATGCTGAGTGAATGAATGTTTCCCTTACTTCAGTAATAAATCTAACGTTTTTCAACGCCACAGGAAAAATGTGAAATGTAACTTTAACACACAGGATCCAGGGATGTCATTTGCCATTTGTCTCATTCTTTTTGTTCCTAAACTTTTCATTTTAAGGAAAAAAAAAACCTGAGAAACTATATAATTTAGGAATTTTGGAATATTCAGCATCATAAATGTCTTCATGTCATTTAAAGTAACTTGAAGCATAAGGAGGGCTTGCCTGGTGGCTCAGATGGTAAAGAGCCTACAGTGTGGGAGACCTGCGTTCAATCCCTGAGTTAGGAAGATCCCTGGAGGAGGGATGGCACCCCACTCCAGTATTCTTGCCTGGAGAATCCCATGGACAGAGGAGCCTAGTGGGCTACAGTCCATGGGGTCCAAAGAGTCGGACGTGGCGGAGGGGCTAAGCACAACACCCAGCAAAGAAGCATGAAGACAGTGACAGCGTTGGCAGAACCCTTTTAACCACATCACCTGCTGTATTAGAACTAAGGACGTCAGTATTTGTTGAACACAACCATTATGCCTTATTTTAACAGCTTTCACATGTAATGCTGCCTATATTCATTTTCTACAGCCTGATAGAGAATTGAGTTCTAAGCAGTGACTCATGAAGAGAAACGTGTCCTACACATAGACCTTGTGTTAAATCTGCTGTGTTGGCATGCAGTCCTAGAGGGTCTCTGTAGTCTGGCTGATGTCCACTCATTTGCACTCACTGAACAGAGTGTGTGGTCACTCACTAGGTCGTGCCCCACATTTGCAGCCCTGTGGACTGCAGCCCCCAGGCCTTAGTAGACCAGCCCTGTGGACTGCAGCCCCCAGGCCTTAGTAGACCAGCCCTGTGGACTGTAGCCCCCAGGCCTTAGTAGACCAGCCCTGTGGACTGCAGCCCCCAGGCCTTAGTAGACCAGCCCTGTGGACTGCAGCCTCCAGGCCTTAGTAGACCAGCCCTGTGGACTGCAGCCCCCAGGCCTTAGTAGACGCTCTTTGCCAGTTGTTCCAGTGGTTTTAGAAACTCATGTCAGCTGTTAAGTACTTGTTGACTTGAAATAAATAGTTATTTCTTCAGCAACATGCTTTTATTTGGAACCAGCAGAGAATGAGATTTTAGGGTCTGCGGCCATGAAGAGGCATGTGCAAGGTCCTTCTGGGCGAGGGGAGGAGAGGGCCTTTATAGAGGGCATGGGAAGCCAGGAGGGTACAGGGAACAGAGTCCAAGCTTTTCACTGGCTGCATCTGTGCCAGGAAGGAAGCAGAGGAGCCTTTACCTTCCCGCTGGGCTCTGCTGTCGTCATTGGCCGTGGTCTTCTGGTCTCCAACTCTGTTTAACTGAGGTTTCTGTTTATTAACTTTTTTACAGAAGGCCAAGGGACAGTCTTGAATTAGTGAAAAAGCAATGCCTCCTAACAAAGTGTCTGGTTAAAATTGTAAATACAGAAAGAAATTT
Organism: Redunca redunca; assembly: GCA_006410935.1. Lineage (NCBI taxonomy): Eukaryota > Metazoa > Chordata > Mammalia > Artiodactyla > Bovidae > Redunca > Redunca redunca. Next base: position 783,144 of record SJYQ01001363.1, read on the forward strand.
TGACACAAAGTGCATCTAATATACTCAAAATCAGCTACCCAGTCCAGGTTGCCTTATGGAATAAACTGGAGCACTGTGCTTGCCTGTGTTCATGTGGTTATTAGTCACCCACCAGTATTTCCACAACCGTTTCTGTTTTAGAACTAATTGAATTTTTTAAAAGCATTCTTGGAATACAAATCACTTTGTATTCAAAGAACATGGAAAAAGAACAAAACCTAAAAACTGAAGAGATTTTACTTAGAGACGGTGATAGAAGAAATACATTCCCATTTTGTAACCAAGAAGGAAAGTCACGTGGATATGCTAGGACAGCAAACATTGTGTGTGTGTGTGTGTTTGCATTTTCTGAACTGATAGAAAAAAACAAAAGGCGGGAGGGAAGGAAGGATGGATGAATATAAATAAAAAATAAATGTGCATATACAAATAAGTATTCTGGAGAACACACACATCCTATAAGGATATACTTATAGGTAATCTATTCTCTTGGTCATTATACTAATATATGCTCATTGTCAAAAATTTAAAACTGCAAAAGAATATAATACAAAATAGCAAATGGAACATGATAGTAATCTAACTACTGAGCAAAATCATAGTTGGCCATGTTATATTTCCTTAGTATTTATTCTGTGCAACTATTTCTGCAATAAAATGTATACATGTATTTCTATATTTATTTTGTATCACATGAAATATTCTCTACATACAATTTATTATCCTTCCTTTTTCACATAGTATATTATGAATAATTTGTTCATTCAGTAAATTTTCTTTTAACATTATTTTTAACTTATATTTAATGTTAAGTACTATGTGCCTGTTACATTACAATGCTTTCACTGGAAATTTAGCGGGTTTCTTTTTTTTTTCCACTTTTTATCATTGCAATCAGCAATTACAATTATACAAAAGTTTTGTTTACAGATGAATTTATTTTGAAAATGAGGTCATACTACATTATATTATCCTAATTTTTACGTGAATTCATTATATTATATGCATTATAA
>SJYQ01001363.1:785931-853351 GCA_006410935.1 Redunca redunca
GTATGGATGTGAGAGTTGGACTGTGAAGAAGGCTGAGCGCCGAAGAATTGATGCTTTTGAACTGTGGTGTGGGAGAAGACTCTTGAGAGTCCCTTGGACTGCAAGATCCAACCAGTCCATTCTAAAGGAGATCAACCCTGGGATTTCTTTGGAGGGAATGATGCTAAAGCTGAAACTCCAGTACTTTGGCCACCTCATGCGAAGAGCTGACTCATTGGAAAAGACTCTGTTGCTGGGAGGGATTGGGGGCAGGAGGAGAAGGGGACGACAGAGGATGCGATGGCTGGATGGCATCGCGAACTCGAGGGACGTGAGTTTGAGTAAACTCTGGGAATTGGCAATGGACAGGTAGGCCTGGCGTGCTGTGATTCATGGGGTCACAAAGGGTCAGACATGACTGAGTGACTGAACTGAATATTTCATGACATGAGGATGCAAGTTTTACACTAATTTTTTTATGTTTTGAAAATTTATAGTGTTTCAAACTTATTGATATTATAGATAAGTTAAATATTGACAATATTATAATGTGAATCTTTGTATATATCTTTGATTATTGTCTTAGGACAGAGTTCAGCATTATGTATCATTGTCCAAGGTACAATCATGAATAACACTCAGTATATGTTGGATAAATTCCCACTATTTGGGATTTTTTTCAATGTTCAGCATCAACAATTAAAACTCTTGTATGTATTATTGCAAGCACTGCATTTAATTCTAATAATAAATTGAAAGATAGAAAATACAATGTGTTTCATTCATTTCTTTTATTCCAAAGAAGATTTGGCTTGTTTCCAACTGTAAGAAACGCTTTATTGTTGTTGTTTTTGGTTGACATTGGTCTAAGCATGTCCTAAACTTCTTTTGTCAGTGGAGAACTTATTTCTAAATATTTATAGATTTCTTGGATACTATTTGTTTCCTTTATAATACTGATATTAAGAGTTTTCTTTGCAGAGTGATCAGGACATTATTTATTTATCAGGTTTTACATTTTCCCTTTCTTTACTCACCTGTGGGCAATAACGACTTTGGTCCAGACTTGTAAACAGAGTGATTGGATTACCCTTGACTCAGTTCACTGTCTGCCTCATAAAACTATGAAACATTTCAAAGAAATGTGGGTATTATAGTTCCTGTTGCAGTAGCTGGGCAACAAATGAGCAAGTGGCTGCAGGCTGAGTGACAGTGCTCCTGCTCAGGCCCGCGCCCTTCGTTCTTAACAGAAACTTCAAATGGTAGGCTGTCTGAGAAGCAGCGTTCAGAAGGCGGCGTGGGATTTCTGTGTCTCTGCAGTCGTGTGCTGCGTCCCCTTCGGGAGCAGGTGCCAGCGTCTGCCAGGGGCGCCTCGGGTCTGCTGTGCTTTCACCAAACTCCATCAGCTACTGAGGATTTTGAAGTGGTGCAAATGGCTGCCTCCAATACAAGAATTCAAATTCCAGACCCACAGATGATGCGAGGAAAATCAAACTGCTGCTTAATACAGTGCTTCTCAGAGATTCTCATAAGTCCATGCTAGTCTGTGAACGTTTCTCACCAGCTTAAGATGAGAAAAGGCTAGAAATTGAGAATAAGCCTTTAGACATTCTTTAACTGTTTGACTACCATACGGTATTACTGTGAATGTCAAATATAAACTCTAGGTTGTAATTATCATACAATTTTGTCTGAAAATTAAACTGTGGACAGAACATTCTGTTTTTTTCTATGGTAACAATTCTTATACAGTCGCTCAGTCCTGTCTGACTCTCTGTGACCCACTGCACTGTGGCCTGCCGGGCTCCTCTGTCCATGGAGTTTTCCAGACAAGGATGCTGGAGCGGGTTGTCATTGCCTTCTCCAGGCAGTCTTCCCAGTTCAGGGATCACACCTGCGTCTCTCGCATCGCCTGCATTGGCAGGCAGATTCTTTAACACTGTGCTGCCCAGCAAGCCCACTATAGTTATTATTTAGGCTATATCTCATAATAATTGTGTATGAGATGGTTGGAATGACATCACCCACTGCACGGACACGAGTTTGAGCAAACTCTGGGCGACGGTGAAGGACAGGGAAGCCTGGACTGCAGTTCCTGGCATCACAAAGAGCTGGGCACAATTTAGCGACTGGACAGCGTCAACACTGCGCTATCTCTTGATAACTGTTGATCATATTTCAAGCTCCCCACCGAGCTATTCTTGTATTGCACACTATGAGCACTGTGTCCCAGGTGCTCATTCACGCACTTTAGGTGGGGCCTTTCCCGGATGCAGCCTCCTTACACAGAAAGGGAGCATGCCCGCAGGGGCGCTCCCCCAGCGTCTCCTAGGGTGCCGGCGGATGGCCCGGGCGCGGATGGCAGCGCGTCTAACCGCGGGCGGCTCTCTGGAAGCCGCGTGGTCAGAGCGGGGTGGGCGGGGCGCAGGGCCGGGTGGGAGGCCCGCCCGGCTCCCTCCCTGCCGCTGCTCTGGTTTCTGGGTGGGCAGGAGGCGCGGGGAGGCGCGCAGTCGGGCTGGCCGGTCTCCTTTTGCAGACAGCAAAGGTGTTTCAGGGTCAGCTGAGACTCATTTTGTCTCTCAGCTCCGTCAGCTGAATAAACTGGTAAAAATCTCTCCAGAATTCTGGTGATAGGTTGGCTGTCAGTCACAATTTTTGGCATCATCATTTTCTATGGTTGCAAATGTTATTGTAAGAGGAAATTGAGAAAATCTGAGTGATAGGCTGCTGGCCAGGGCAGCAGTCACAAAGCTACTCCTTGCCTTTCAAATGGTACCTGATTTTTTTTTATTAGAGATTTCATTTTTGGTGCAATGAATTATCCTGATTTTTTCTTTGTGATTATGTTGTTTTTAATGAAGATCAGACTAATGTTGTCTTAGAGTTTCTAAAGTATCAAGATTACACTTATTTTAATATTTATATATGTTTCAAACGTCCGTTTTTATCTTTATTTGGTTAAGAACTGACATTAAACTCTGAGTCTTTTTTCCAAAATTTATTTAACATCTCTGCAATATATGAAATAAGCATTTACTTCCAACTAATCTGTGAGGCTAATTTATTGTTTCTCAAATTCTTGTGTCTGTTTCTGAGCTTAAGCACCGATGAGTTGTTCACATCTCCTTTATAGACACACTGTTCGTTACTATACTTTGTGACACATGTTGGTAACGCAGAAAAGTTTGCCTGACCGTAATATCATTCTTTTTCACAACTTCCTCGAATATTGCTCATTTACTCTAACAATCTTGTGAGTTTCCTCAACAAGTTAAAAGAATATTCCACTTATTTTTATAAGAATATTCCACTCATTTTTAATTGAATCACATTAAACCCACACATTGCTTTCAAAAGAGTCATCATTTTTTACAACATTTAATCTTTACATTCAGGACAATGATATAGTTTTTCCATTTATTTAAATTTTCTTTTATGACCTTCAGTAAACTTTTATGATTTCTTCAAAGCAATGTGGTATGAAATTGTAGTAGTTATTCCTAGGAAATTGCTGTATTTTCTTGCTATTTTGCATAAAGCCCAAATATATTCTCCAAAAGATTATTGATTTAAGTATGTGATATACATGAGAATACATTTATTTTTCCATTTACATGAATGATGAGTGAGAGGCCTAAATTGCCTTCAGAATATTGCAGTTGGAACAGTTTGAAGAAGTTTCTGACTATAGTGTTGATTATGGGCAGCACCCAAACAATAGAAGCCTCTGTCAATTCATTGAATGAAAACAGCTACCCTTGAATGCATCACAAAGAAAATGTCTCATTAGGATACATTGTTATTTAAAATATATTTCTAGTTAAATACTTTTGACTTCATTTATGTTTCTGTGCAGACAGTGTCCAAAAGGGAATATATTTATACTCGTATTGTTGAACCTATGGATTATTTAAAAAATCGGATCAGAATTTCATGGACTCAGTGTAATGTAGAACATCACTGTTTAAGGACGCTGCGTGGCAGTTTCTGAATTTATCTCACGCTTCTTTCTTATGAGGGCATGTTGAGTAATGGTACAGAGGCAGAAAACTCACCTGCTAGTGCAAGAGACCCGGGTTCAATCCCTGGGTTGGGGAGATCCCCCGGAGAAGGGAATGGCAGCCCACTCCAGTATTCTTGCCTGGGAAATCCCAGGGACAGAGGAGCCTTGCGGGCTACAGTTCATTGAGGGGAGAGGGGTACAGGGGGTTCTCAAAGAGTCGGACATGACTGAGAACGCACATGACTGTGAAGAGCTGAATCTCTGACCCTGGGGTTATGATGCCAAAAGGGACCTGTGTAGACCAGGCTTTTCAATGTGTTGTCTTTGTGTCTTGGACATCTCAATGCAGCAGCACTATGTATGGGGAGTTACCTATGAGAATTTTAATTATAAATGACTCTCAAGGAAATTACTACCAATTGTACCTGAGTATCTCAGTATTTCCTCTAAAATGCACCTTAAGTTTTAGTATAAACGGATAGGTTCTGTAAATTCAGCCAACACTTAACAAGAGACGTGCAGCATTTTTAAAACTGCAGATCTTAACGAAGGCTTTGTCAGGACCCATGCAAAGTAAATTTGTTTCAAGTAGCAAAGAATTACATTTCCTTTTGTCTCTGTGTAGTCAGGTTAAAAACAAAGGGGGAATTGACTTGGGAAGTTATTCCATTCTGCATTTGAATAAAAATCCCAGCCATATTGGCCTGAATAAATACTTGTTTGGTAACTATTTTAGGATATTAGGCTAATTATAGGTAAAGTTAAAAATCAAAATTTCAAATTAGTGTTAAAATAAATTATTGCATCAAGAAACTGAATTCTTTGTTTTCAAAGCAGATACCAAATCTAAAATCTATACTGTTTGACTATAAAAATACAAATGTTACTTTAGGGGAACCATCCTGAAGATAGAGAACTTCAGTGCTTTTTGATACTTTCCTTCTCCTCCTTCAAGAACGGGCTTGATTCATCTTGAAGAGGGGATGAGAGCGTAATCCGGGATGAGAGCGTAATCCACTCTTTCTCGTGTTCCCTGCGTGCTGCTGCTGCTAAGTCGCTCCAGTTGTGACCGCCTCTGTGTGACCCCGTGGACGGCAGCCCACCAGGCGCCCCCGTCCCTGGGATGCTCAGTCACTTCAGCGCGTCTCCGGCTCCTTGCGACGCTATGTGCTGTCGCCTGCCGGCTTCTGTGCCCGCGGGACTCTCTGGGCAGGAACGTGGGGTGGGCTGCCACTTCCTCCTCCAGGGCATCTTCCCGACCCAGGGATCGAACCTGTGTCTCTTGAGTCTCCTGCATTGGCAGATGGGTTCTTCACCACTGGTGCCACCTGGGAAGCCCTGCCTTTAGCGGCTATTCTGCTGTGTTGCAATAAGGAGGAAGGAAGAAAGAGAAAATGACGGAAGCTTCCTCCATCTCTTTGCTGGGTGGATTGTTGCACCTTCTTGCCCTTGCAAGGCCCAGTCCACTGTGTGGTCCACACAGAAAGCAGTTCTTTCTGTTTAATCCGTCATAGGGTGAATTGTCATGTATACTGAAGCCCTAAACTCAGAATGTGAATGTACTTAGAAACAGGGGTTTTACTTTATTTTTTCATTAGTGAAAAGTCACAGAGCTACAGATTGAGACACAGAACGTTTACATGATCGCAGATGATTACACCACAAATTACTTACTAATTAATTACCAAAAGGGAACTGGGTCCTTGTGATGGAAAGTGCCGTCAGTGGGACTTCTTGACATCACGGCATTCTGTGTTTCTTGGCACAAGATTGTAAGAGACACAAGACATCACCTCAGTGGCTGGTGCTGGAAATTAGGCATAGGGTCTTTAGAGAGGTAATCAAGTCAAAATAAAATCATTATGGTAGTCCCTAACCCAGAAAGACATGTGACCTCAAACAAACTTGAGCACAGAGACCAGCACAGAGGGGAGAGACGTGAAGACACAGGGAGGAACTGTCATCGGAAGGCAGACACAGAGACGCCTCTGCAAGCTAAAGGGTGAAAAATGTGCCAGGGTTCAGAAGAGGGCAATGAAGCAGAGTCTTTCTCACAGCCTGCAGAAGGTACTGGCCCTGTGGACGCCTTGATACTGGGCTTCTGGCCACCAGACCCGTGAGACAGTGAGTTTCTGCTGTTTAAGCCACACACTTCACGTGGCAACCCCTGAAACTAACGCACCTTCTGCCGACACTGGTTCTCTCGCAGGGTGCTACGTGCTGGTACCCGTGCACTCAAGTCGCGTCCGCCTCTTTGCAGCCCATGGGCTCGAATCCACCCGGCGCCTCTGCCCATGGGACTTCCAAGGCCAGAACACTGGAGTGCGTTGCCATTTCCTCCTCCAGGGCGTCTTCCCGACCCTGGGATTCAGCCTCTGTCTCCTGCACTAGCGGGTGGATTTTGGTCCACTGTGCCATGTGGGGACCCCCTCTGGAAGGTTAGGTCTTCAGAAAGCCGTGCAAAGTGTTTCATCCTTTGTTCTGTGACATGAACTTTCTGGGCCTGAGTCTGACTTCTTCCGTCATTTCCTGACTCCCTCACAGGACAACTCCCATGTCGGGGATCTCTTGTCTGGGTGCTGGCCCTGTTGGTAGGGCACCAAAAAGGAGGCTGACGGCAATATACTTTCCCTCGGCGGGTGTTTACTCACCCCTTGGGAGACTTCTACGTACAAGATGTTGAGGGTGTAGATCATTCTACTGGTAGACGTTTTTGCAAGCAGGAGATAAACATATTTGCAAGCAGGAGATAAATTTCAATACTTCGTTCTTGCAACATTCTTAATCTCTGAAAGTGATTATTTTGAACCGCCTCTCCGTTGGAAGAGTCAGTGGTTTTTTCTTCCTCCTCGGAATCCCTGTACTTAAAAGCACTGTATCCTCACGGAGGTATAAACCCCAAGCAACCCTCAGCCTTCTTGTGCTGACTTGGGACTGGAGGGCTGAGGTTGGTGGCACAGCCAGGTTTTCTGCATGAGTCACAGAGCCGACTGTGAGGTGCCTGACACCAGCCTCTGAAAGCTTCTTGAACTTAGATTCAGGGGGACATTGCTCCAAATATCCTCGATTTTGGCCACAGCTCCGAAAGAACAGAGGAAATGCCGTGCGGTGTCTGATATGTGGATGGCATCCTGCTGTTAAATTCACAGGTTTTCCTTCCTTCACTTTGTGTCCTCTCTCTGTTGAAAATACCTTCTTTTTTGACATTATCAAAATACAAAATGTTGGCTTAAAAAAAATTCTGGTGTTCCACATCCACATGAGCTTATGAAGTCATGATCTCCTTGGCATTTTTTACCTTTGTATCTCCAGTGCCAAGAAGGGCACTAGCTCGATAAATATCTGGATATTGACAAGTAACAAGTAGGTTAGTAGATGGTGAAGGAGATACATCTAATTATTTTCCTTCACTAGAACGCAAAATATAATAAGACATAAAAGCAAATAATTATAGTCAGCTATATAACTAGAGTATATTTTCAGATACTAAATTAGCACATGATTTTTAATCCATATAATCTTTGTTATCCCAAACTTCAGTTCAGTTCAGTCACTCAGTTGTGTCCAACTCTGCAACCCCATGGACTGCAGCATGCCAGGCCTCCCTGTCCATCACCAACCCCTGGACCTTACTCAGACTCCTGTCGGTTGAGTTGGTGACACCATCCAACCATCTCATCTTCTGTCGTCACCTTCTCCTCCCGCCGTCCGTCTTTCCCAGCATCAGGGTCTTTTCAAGTGAGTGAGTTCTGCGCATCAGGTGGCCAAAGTATTGGAGTTTCAGCTTCAGCATCAGTTCTTCCAATGAATATTCAGGATTGATTTCCTTTAGAATGGACTGGTTGGATCTCCTTGCAGTCCAAGGGACTCTCCAGAGTCTTCTCCAGCACCACAGTNAGAATGGACTGGTTGGATCTCCTTGCAGTCCAAGGGACTCTCAAGAGTCTTCTCCAGCACCACAGTTCAAAAGCATCAATTCTTCAGCACTCAGCTTTCTTTATAATCCAACTCTCACAACCATACATGACTACTGGAAAAACCAAAGCTTTGACTAGACAGACCTTTGTTGGCAAAGAAATGTCTCTGCTTTTTAATATGTTATCTAGGTTGGTCATAGCTTTCCTTCCAAGGAGCAAGTGTCTTTTAATTCCATGGCTGCAATCACCATCTGCAGTGATTTTGGAGCCCAGAAAAATAACGTCAGCCACTGTTTCCGTTTGGAACGCACTGTAACCAAAGCTTGTTTCTACTGAAAGAACGACACTAGTCCTCTCAGCCTAAAAGTAAAAAGAAACTAATGGGTATAACCTGCTCAAACTTGACCATCACAATTTTATCACTGTGAGCACCATCACATAAGCACACAGTATATGAGCGGATAGTAACATGCAGCTCAGTGAGTTGCTGAAAGACACACTCTCATAACTACATCCATGTCATCAAGTGGGAAAAATATGATTTTCTTCTATTATAAAACTGCTAAAAGGAACTTTAAGGTATGATTTTTTAGTAATACATTTTCTATAGGGTATATCCTATTATGGATATGTAGACAACTTGCTCACTTTTACAGTTAGCTGAAGAAGGAACAGTCTCGGACCACTGGAAGATGAGGAAATCTCAGAAAAAAAAAATCCAGAGGAGAGAACAGACCTCAAACTCTGTATAAATTTCCCCCAAATCTCTGGCTAACCCTTGAAACATGCATGCAACAAGAAGAATACATAAAGGTAAATGAATTAAAGTGAAATTTAAGCTGCTTCCTTGGGAGACAGAATTTGCTATTTGACTTCTACTAGTTTAATTATCTGTTAAGACAAAATCATCATCCAGAAAAATAGCAAAGTCCAGAATCTGACAGTGTGCTTTACGCAATTCAGAGTTGCTTAACGTACAGAGGAATAGGGGAATAAAAAAATATTCTACTGAGATCAACCTTAAACTGACCCAGAAGGGGCTTTTTGGAAAGGAAAATTAAAGCTATTGAAGGCAATGGCACCCCACTCCAGTGCTCTTGCCCGGAAAATCCCATGGACGGAAGAGCCTGGAAGGCTGCAGTCCATGGGGTCGCTGGGGGTCGGACATGACTGAGCGACTTTACATTCACTTTTCACTTTCCTGCATTGGAGAAGGAAATGGCAACCCACTCCAGTGTTCTTGCCTGGAGGATCCCCGGGATGGGGGAGCCTGGTGGGCTGCCGTCTATGGGGTCGCACAGAGCAGCAGCAGCTATGTTTAACAGAAGAAAGTAAAATATATTTGTGACAAATGAAAAAATAGGGAATATTAGCAGAAAACAATGCTATAAAAACAACCATGTGGAAATTTTTAAACCGAAAACTACAGTATCTGATATGGAAAATTAATTGGATTGGCTTAACAGTAGGGTGGAGATGAAAAGGGAAAGAAATATTGAACTTGACATAGTGCTCCATAAATATGGATTTGAAAATAGTAAAAATTTGCCACATACTCAATAGGACTTAATCTTGCTGTAAATTTTAATTTTTATTTTAGCTATTCTTATGGTATATGAAAGTGTCTTAATGTGGCTTTTATTTATGGTTCCCTAATGGCTACTGATGTTGGAAAGAAACTTTCCTGTGCTTATTTGCCATCCATGTATTCTTCATGATGAAGCATCTGCTCTGGTCTTGTGCCCATTTTCTAATTTGATTGTTGGCTCCTTTACTCTTTTTTTCCCCCACAGATTTTTGTACTATTCTTATTTTTTTAATATTTACATTTTGTTCATTTAATTCTTAAAAATTAATAATTTATTTTAATTACTAAATTTTAAATACTAATTACTTTATAATATTGTAGAGTTCGTGTTCTGAATACAAGTCCCTTGTTGTATTATCTCAGGAAGGAAAGCTGGTTTGAATTAGTGAATATACAATTGATGGACGCAAAAGTTGCCTCTGTCTCTTTAAGGAGTGTCTTGCTTGTGGAATATCTAGGTTGATAGTTATTTTCTTCAGTACCATATCTTTAAAGGTATTATGCCAAATAGTGTAAAGCTTTAAGTTATACTTTTTAACTGCAGGAAACCAACATCTTCATCATATATGATACTGGCTTGCTGCAGTTCAGTTCAGTTGCTCAGTCATGTCTGACCCTTTGTGACCCCATGGACCCCAGCATGCCAGGCTTCCCTGTCCATCACCAGCTCCCAGAGTTGTTCAAACTCATGTCCATCGAGTTGGTGATGTCATCCAACCATCTCATCCTCTGTCATCCCCCCTCCTCCCACCTTCAATCTTTCCCAGCATCAGGGTCTTTCTAATGAGTCAGCTCTTCACATCAGGTGGCCAAAGTATTGGAGCTTCAGCATCAGCATCAGTCTTTCCAATGAATATTCAGGCCTGATTTCCTTTAGGATGGACTGGTTGGATCTCCTCACAGTCCAAGGGACTTTCAAGAGTCTTCTCCAACACCACAGTTCAAATTCATCAATCCTTCAGCGCTCAGCTTTCTTTAGTGTCCAACTCTCACATCCATACATGATCACTGGAAAAATCATGGCTTTGACTAGATGGACCTTTGTTAACAAAGTAATGTCTCTGCTTTTTAATATATTACCTAGGTTCATAGCTTTTCATCAAAGGAGCAATCATCTTTTAAGTTCATGGCTGCAGTCACCATCTGCAGTGATTTTGAAGCCCAAGAAAATAGTCTCTCACTGCTTCCATTGCTTCCCCATCTATTTGCATGAAGTGATGGGACTGGATGCCATGATCTTTTTTTTCTGAATGTTGAGCTTTAAGCCAGCTTTTTCAGTCTCCTCTTTCACTTTCATTAAGAGGCCCTTTAGTTCCTCTTTGCTTTCTGTCATAAGGGTGGTTTCATCTGCATATCAGAAATTATTGATATTTCTCCTGGAAATCTTGATTCCAGCTTGTGCTTCATCCAGCCAAGCATTTCTCATGATGTACTTTGCATATAAATTAAATAAGCATGGTGACAATATATAGCCTTGACATATTCCTTGCCCAATTTGGAACCAGTCCATTGTTCCGTGTCTGGTTCTAACTGTTGCTTCTTAACCTGCAAACAGATTTCTCAGGAGGCAGGAAAAGTGGTCTGGTATTCCCATCTCTTAAGGAATTTTCTACAGTTTGTTGTGATCCACACAGTCAAAGACTCTGGTGTAGTCAGTAGAGGAAAAGTAGATATTTTTCTGAAACTCTCTTGCTTTTTCTATGATCCAACAGATGTTGGTGATTTGATCTCTGGTTTCTCTTCTTTTCTTAATCAAGCTTGAACTTCAGGAAGTTCTTGATTCACATACTGTTGAAGCCTAGCTTGGAGAATTTTGAGCATTACTTTACTAGTGTGTGAGATGAGTACAATTGTGTGGTAGTTTGAGCGTTCTTTGGCATTGCCTTTCTTTGGGACTGGAATGAAAACTGACCTTTTCCAGTCCTGTGCCCACTGCTGAGTTTTCCAAATTTGCTGGCATATTGAGTGCAGCACTTAAACAGCATCATCTTTCAGGATTTGAAATAGCTCAGCTCGAGTTCCATCACCTCCACTAGCTTTGTTCGTAGTGATGCTTCCTAAGACCCACTTGACTTCACATTTCAGGATGTCTGGCTCTAGGTGAGTGATCACACCATCGTGATTATCTTGGTCGTGAAGATCATTTTTGTACAGTTCTTCCGTGTATTCTTGCCACCTCCTGTTAGGTCCATACCATTTCTGTCCTTTATCGAGCCCATCTTTGCATGAAATGTTTCCTTTGTGTCTCTAATTTTCTTGAAGAGATCTCTAGTCTTTCCCATTCTATTGTTTCTTTCTATTTCTTTGCATTGATCCCTGAGGAAGGCTTTCTTATCTCTCCTTGCTATTCTTTGGAACTCTACATTCAGATGGGTATATCTTTCCTTTTCTCCTTTGCTTTTCGCTTCTCTTCTTTCCACAGCTATTTGTAAGGCCTCCTCAGACAACCATTTTGCCTTTTTGCATTTCTTTTTCTTGGGGATGGTTTTAATCACCTCCTGTACAATGTTATGAATATCTGTCCCTAGTTCTTCAGACACTCTATCAGATCTAATCCCTTGAATCTAATTGTCACTTCCACGGTATAATCTTAAGGGATTTTATTTGAGTAATACCTGAATGGTCTAGTGGTTTTCCCTACTTTCTTTAATATAAATCTGAATTTTCAATAAGGAGTTCATGATCTGAGCCACAGTCAGCTCCCAGTCTTGTTTTTGCTGACTTTATAGAGTGTCTCCATGTTTGGCTGCAAAGAATATAGTCAATTGATCTTGGTTTGGACTATCTGGTGATATCTATGTGTAGAGTCTTCTCTTGGGCAGTTGAAAGAAGGTGTTTGCTATGACCAGTGTGTTCTCTTAGCCATTGCCCTGCTTCATTCTATACTCCAAGGGCAAATTTGACCATTACTCGAGGTGTTTCTTGACTTCCTACTTTTGCATTCCAGTCCCCTATAATGAAAAGGACATCTTTTTTTGGTGTTAGTTCTAGAAGGTCTTGTAGGTCTTCATAGAACCATTCAACTTCAGCTTCTTCAGCATTACTGGTTGTGGCATAGACTTGGATTACTATAATATTGAGTGGTTTGCCTTGGAAATGAACAGAGGTCATTCTGTCATTCTTTAAATTGCATCCAAGTACTGCACTTCAGACTCTCTTGTTGACTATGATGGCTACTACATTTCTTCTAAGGGATTATTGCCCACAGTAGTGGATGTAATGGTCATCTGAATTAAATAGGAATTTCTCTATCTATATATCATATATATCTAATTGTTACCTTTCAGTAGGAGTTCAGGGTTTTCATACTGAGCACCAGGATTCAGAGAAAGATGACATTCTTCCTGGTTCATTGCTCCTCTCCTAGATTCATCACTGCCTTCTTCTCCTGGTGAAAGTGGATTTGAAAGTCGTTCAGTCGTGTCTGACTCTTTGTGATTCCACAGGCCAGAATACTGGAGTGGGTAGCCTTTCCCTTCTCCAGGGGATCTTCCCAACCCAGGGATCACACCCAGGTCTCCCACGTTGTGGGTGGGTTCTTTACTAGAAGAGCCTCCAGGGAAGCCCATGAATACTAGAGTGGGTAGCCTATCCCTTCTCCAGCGGATCTGCCCGACCCAGGAATCGAACTGGGGTCTCCTGCGTTGCAGGCAGATTCTTTACCAGCTGGGCTATGACAGAAGGCCTATGGCATAACTCAGATTCCTCAAGAAAGCCTTCTGTAATCTTAGACTAGGCACTAATTCCTAAATATTCTGTTTATATCTCTTGAAGAGTGGCGGGCTTAATTTTTTTAAATCATGACTAGACATTCTGGGAAGCTACAGTACTCCTTCATTTCCTCATCTGATCCATTTTGCTTAATTTCTACATCTGATCGGTTTTGCTCTTGAAAACCCTTGCTAATTTGTATTTACTTTCTCTTCCTCCCTGCGTTTCTTCCTTCCAACCTCCCTTGTTCTTCTGAGATCATACCTCCCAATAAATCCTTTAGCCTGGAAGTGTTGATTCAGCCTATTTTTCTATAGAACTGGGCTAATAAAATTGGAAAGTGGGTTTTTGATGAAGAATATTGTTTTGCTGCAGCTGATAAGGACATAATCAACAGTTATATGCCATTTGGCATCAGACTGCCCCTGAATTGACATATGTGCCCTTCTCTTCACCTTCTTATGCCTTCTTACTTAAGACTCTGGTGCTCAGTGTAATGTGGTGAGTTTTTGAAAAGGAGCGGATGAGGAAAAGCACCCTCAGGACACTTTCTCAAGGTCTTTGGACCCTCTCAGAGTGGCCGCTCTTAATAAATATGTAGGAGGTGTGTGAGTCCCCCCACTCCTTGCTGTCCGTGCATTATTTACTATTGATGAGAACCGTGCACCTTTCCTTTACAGAGCATATCAGGTCATCGCTTTTGATTCCCTTATGCTCCAAAGGGCATTTAAAACAAAGCTCAATATTCAAGTTGAATGTTAATGCTTTGGGAGAGGAGCGTGGTGTGCTCAAATACAGCAGGCTTGCCATGAAATGAATTGCTAGGGTGTTAAGCAATCTTAATTTTTAGCACTTTTATTCTGCTTCTCCTAAGAGACAGAGTGCCTTATTAGTTTGTCATATTGTTGGAGATCTAACATATATTTAAAATTGCGTTGTTAGGGCTCTCATTCGTGTCAGCAAGTATTGATCAGTCACTTTTATCTGGCCCATGTTTCCATGCATTGAAACTGAGGAGGATACAGATGTCGTCTGAGGTAAAACTCATTCTTAAATGGTTTATCATGGAGAGACTGGGGGAAGGCCTGGTGACAGACATGAAATGATCACACAACCCAGACCTGAGCACAGAAAAGAATACAAAAAGAAACGAAAACTATTTTTCTTTTAAACGAACAAAGCATATCATGAGTGCTACCCGGCAGTCACAATGAGAAGAAATCTCTGAGGACCGCGGACCCAAATCTTTGAGGACTTTGAGACTTCTTAAAGGAATAATAATAATAAACAACCGTTGCCTACAAGGGGAAACATATAGGGTGGGTCTTAGAAAATAAGTTAGAATAATGGAAAACATATTCACAGATTTTATTCAGATTATTATACCTGCATTTTTGACAAATGCTAACAATATATCAAGGTTATGTATATAGTGGTTTAAGCAAACATGAAGTTGTTTTTAGGACGTCATAATAAGTCCAGAGAGGGTCCACCCTGGATTCCTGAAATAACCCCACAGCATCACCAGTGTCCTAAGATCCTTCGGTCTGTCTGCTTCACATGTGGTTTTCATGAAGGAAATGGCAACCTGCTCCAGTATCCTTGCCTGGAAAATTCCATGGATGGAGGAGCCTGGTGGGCTACAGTCCATGGGGTCCCAAAGAGTCAGACATGACTGAGCGTGCGCGCGCGCGCACGCACGCACGCACGCACGTGCGCGCGCACGCATCCCGTTTCCATCCTCTGCTTTGTTCATCCTGTCATGGCCGCTACAACTCCAGCCTCATGCTTCAGTGGTTGTGGACGTTATGAGCTCTGCTTCGCTCCCCCTTCAGGACGGGAGGAGAAGTGCAGATTTCTGCAGCCGTCCGGGCCAGGAGCGGGCACTGCTTGCTGAGCTGTGCTCCCCGGTAACCGCTGACGCAGAGCTCGTGAGATGATTCTGAAGCTCGTCTAGTTTCGGAGCTCCTTGTAGCTTTGTGGCTTCTGTGGACACCGTCCTGCAGCCACTCTTCTTCTTCCACGCGTCCTGCTTTCTTCCTCTCCTTCTACATGTTTGGATCCTCTGAGAACTCCAAATAATATTTCTGCATGTTAATTTCTCTTTCAGTCTGCTGTCTGAGTAGCCGAAGCTTTGATACATTTTGGATAGAGATCGGGAACTTCCCGGATGGCTCTGTGGTAAAGAAGCTGCCTGCCATCCCCGGAGACACAGGCGACGTGTGCTGGATGCCTGGATCGGGAAGACCCCCTGAGGAGGAAACAGCACCCTCTCCAGTGCTCTTGCCTGGAGAATCCTGTGGGCAGAGGAGTCTGGTGGGCTACAGTCTAAAGGGTTGCAAAGACTCAGGCATGACTGAGCGACTAAGCACACACTCTGATACAATAGGAGAAAGTACTGAGCACAGTAATCAGTCCCTAAAAATCCCTGGGTGCTCTAAAGAAAGGCTCACCATCCGCCCCCATAAGCCAAGCGTGAGCTGGTGTGATCCGCAAAGAAGGGCAGCTGCAGGTCTTCAGCACGAAGGAAGGGTCCGCAGTGAGTCTGAAATCAGGTAGGATGTTTTGGTGTCTGTGATGGACATAGAACCCACTGCCTATGGCTCTTGGATTCTCCTTGAAGACACTTGATTTCTCAGGATGAGTGTCCTTTTCTTTACATAAGAAATATCGAGCACTTGTCTAGGAAAGGCTATGGTTTTTCCAGCGGTCATGTATGGATGTGAGAGTTGGACTGTGAAGAAAGCTGAGTGCCGAAGAATTGGTGCTTTTGAACTGTGGTGTTGGAGAAGACTCTTGAGAGCCCCTTGGACTGCAAGGAGATCCAACCAGTCCATCCTAAAGGAGATCAGTCCTGGGTGTTCATTGGTAGGACTGATGTTGAAGCTAAAATTCCAATACTTTGACCACCCGATGCGAAGAGCTGACTCATTGGAAAAGACTCTGATGCTGGAAGAGATTGATGGCAGGAGGAGAAGGGGACAACAGAGGATGAGATGGTTGGATGGCATCACCGACTCAATGGACATGGGTTTGGGTGAACTCTGGGAGTTGGTGATGGACAGGTAGGCCTGGTGTGCTGTGGTTCATGGGGTCACAAAGAGTTAGACATGACTGAGCGACTGAACTGAACTGAACCGTGAATTAATAGTTTACTTCGATTGCTTTGTGCTTATAGAAAAGGATAATCAGGAGTGTGCTGCTGCTACTAAGTCGCTTCAGTCGTGTCTGACTCTGTGCGACCCCATAGCCAGCAGCCCACCAGGCTCTGCTGTCCCTGGGATTCTCCAGGCAAGAACACTGGAGTGGGTTGCCATTGCCTTCTCCACTGCATGAAGGTGAAAAGTGAAAGTGAAGTCGCTCAGTCATGTCTGACTCTTAGCAACCCCATAGACTGCAGCCTACCAGACTCCTCCGTCCATGGGATTTTCCAGGCAAGAGTACTGGAGTTGGGTGCCATTGCCTTCTCCAGTTAGGAGTTTGGTTGCTTCTAATCCCATGGATGGAGGAGCCTGGTGGGCTGCAGTCCACAGGGTTGCTAAGAGTCGGACACAATTGAGTGACTTCACTTTCACTTTTCACTTTCATTCATTGGAGAAGGAAATGGCAACCCACTCCAGTGTTCTTACCTGGAGAATCCCAGGGACGGGGGAGCCTGGCGGGCTGCCATCTGTGGGGTCGCACAGAGTCGGACACGACTGAAGCGATTTAGCAGCAGCAGCAGCAATTATCGTTTTGTCCTGTCTCTGTCACTTTTAGCCATACCCAGTAGTGGTCGTGGACATGCCATTTTCATTACAAGTCTCTGAACGTCCTGTGAATCCTGTTAGGTACACTCTATTAGTAAAAAAGCCACCCTTACAAGTCTCATCAAGATAAGCCCTGTTCTATTGTAACCTGAGCTTCCTGTGAGGCTGCGGTGGGAACACACCACTCTGATTGTTAAAAGTCCTTTGTTTAATGGAGAGAATCTGAAAGGCATGCTTTCAAGGTCTCTGCTTATTTTAGGTGCCTTCTTGAATCCTTCAGAGGTCTTAATAAAGGCTTTGATAATTGCATTCTCGGCTTCATCTTTAGACCTGTTCTGCCAGTGTGTTGGATTTATCTTTCCCCAGAAGTCAGTCATTTCTTTTTTCTTTCTTTCAGTTTTAGCATTGTTTTCCATCTAAGCACACTGGGACTGAGAAATAATTTGCTGTTTTTGAACTCAAACAGTTCTGGTTTCTTTACAGCACCCTCCTCTGGAGCTCATCTCTGCCCTTTAGCGCTCTGCTGCGGCCGCGGGGGGAAGCGGTGGGCGCTGCAGTCACCTGCTGGGCGGGCCCTCTAGCTGGGCCGTCCAGCTTGTTATGTGCATTTTCTGTTTTCTACATTAAGACAGGCAAGACGACTATTTTTTCTGTGACTAGCAAGGATGCCCTTTTCTCCGTCTTCCAGCGTTGTTTTCTTCTTATCTGCATGTCTCGTTCCCGGCTTCCACGGGCAGCCCACTGAGACGCGGCCGGTGCCTGCGGACAGCCTCGGGACTCCCGGCCCCCCTGCCCTGTCTCGAGGCCGTTCCGCAGGCTCTCGCTGCGGCAGCGCCCCACTGCCGCCTGCCACGTGTGTTCCAGGTCCCGCGGCTGAACCAGAGGACCTCGGAACTCCGAGGCCTCAGATGCTGACGGCGCTTGTCTCGCGGAGGGCCCTCGCTCGGGCCAGGCCCCGCGCGCTCGGCCGGCCCGCCGGCCCGCACACCCGAGGCGCTCGATAGACCCAGCGGAGCGCGCACAGGCGGCTCCACGGCCCGAGTTCCTCCCGGTCCTGACGGCAGGTGCGTGAGGGCAGGCGCTGCAAGAAGAGGGGAGGAGCGAGAAGGCGAGAGAAAGAGAGGAGACAAAGGGAGAGAGAAGCCAGCAACAGACAGGCAGAGAGGTGGGGGGAGAGAGAAAGAGGGAAGACAGAGACGGAGAGACGGAGAGGGTCACGAAGAGGCTGTGTCCACAGGCGTCACAGAACGCCGTTTCTGTCACAGTCTGCTGGGCAGAGCAGGAACAGCCCCCGAGAAATTCGAGGGAAAGGAACGTATCCTCTGACTCTCCTTTGGAAGAGAGAGAGTCGCGCTGTAGGAAGAACATGTGGAATGAAGCGCACGCACACGCATGCACACGGGTGTGCAGAGTGCAGAGCCGCCTTAGAAAATCCAGGCTGCCATAAACTAATCACGTGGGTGCAGCGGATACAGGACATCCTGCGTGTTTACAGGTTAAGCACGGTTATTTTAAAAATCAGATAGAGGTGAGTTTAATTCCTGTGCCAGCTGCCTACCGCCTATGGGACCGTAACAAGATGAAACGACGCTTATGTTTCAGCTTCTTTAATTCAAACAGGTCTTCTTTTTAGTTAGCATGTCTTCTTGTATTTCCGCTCCTTTGTTTCCTCTCTATTGTTTGGGTAATTGTGTCTTTGCATTAGGGTAACTACTCCTATGGGTTTCCCTGGTAGCTCAGTTGGTAAAGAATCCACCTGCAATGCAGGGGACCCCAGTTCGATTCCTGGGCCTGGAAGATCTACTGGAGAAGGGATAGGCTGCCACTCCAGTATTCTTGGGCTTCCCTTGTGGCTCAGCTTCCCTGGTAGCTCGGTTGGTAAAGAATCCACCTGTAATACAAGAGACCCCGGTTTCATTCCTGGGTTGGGAAGATCCCCTGGAGAAGGGAAAGGATACCCCCTCCAATGTTCTTGCCTGGAGAATTCCAAGAACTGTATAGTCCGTGGGGTCGCAACGAGTCAGACACAACTTAGCGACTTTCACTTTCACTCCTTAATATAACAGCAGGTCTTGGGAAGGCTGTTAACAAGTCTGCCTGTGCCAAGGAGGGCAGAGAATTCAGGCTAAGCCACTGAGACTCATACTCTGGGAATTTGAGAATTAAGCACAGAAACAGATAAGAAAAGTGGGTTGAACTGAGTCATTTCAGTGGCAAGAAAGATGCAGAAGAGACTGTTGATGAATTCTTGACTGATGAACTCACCTCCCAAAGACCTGGTCACCCAGCTTTACCTTCAATTCTGTGAGTTAATATGTAATATTTTCACAAGTATCTTTTTAGGCTGAAATTAGGTAGTTTCAGTTTTAATTACTAACTCATGAGATGAAAAAAGATAATCAACCCTAACTCATGGTGCAGTTTTAAGCATTAAATAAGTAAATCTATGTGTGTGAAGCCCCTGACACATCATAAGGTGTTAAAAATTATTATTAATAACAGTATTATCAAAAAGAGCATGACATCTGCTGTGCACCACCTCCTCCTCCGCGCCTTTGGCAGCTGAGTCGGCTGCGGGTGATGGTGGGGATGCCAGGGGGCCTGGCAGGTGGCCCTCCAGCCGCCCTGGGCGCGGTCTCGTCTCCCTGTGTGGTCCTTACTCAGGGCCGTTATTGAGGATGCCGTGGGTCTGCAGGCCACGTGGGCTTTGCTCCCTGCACACGTGCCTTTCATCCCGTCTGTCACTCCGTCCAGCTGCTATTCTCTCTATATGGCTTTTTTTTTTTTCCCATAGGAAAATGCTCTATATTTGAAGGTAGCCATGATTACCATTGTGAAGCTTCCTTTTCAGCATTTACCACAAAGTGAGCAGTTAGCCTTCCCCTCAGGGAAACGCTGCATCCTGCTGAGTCCAGGGAAGAAGGACGCCGTGTCCTTGGGCCTGCTCATGGCATCCTCAGTGTCGTGATCACCCCTGGCACAGTGGAGGTGGCTTCTGACAAATCGGGCATCATTTTATCCATTACGCGTTTCTAGGCACGTGTTTTATGTGTTACTGGGTAGAGTGGCCTCTGAGCATTGTGAGCAATGACTCGAAGGACCTTGCAGCATTTTCATCTTGTATTTTAATTAAGAAATTAGGCAGATGCTATCATTGTCGAAGGACCTTGGTAAGGGATCCACAGTAAGAGAGTGAAAGCTCTATGAAAAGAGCAGAACTTCAAGCTAATTCCGGGTTAAGAGGACAAAATGTATCGTATTTAAACGTAGTGTTTTAGTGTAGATGTGAGATATTATCCAAATCATTTAATCTCACTCTAGGTTTGCGCACAGGTTGAGTGTGTGCTGAGTCATGTCCAGCTCTTTGCGATCCCAAGGACTGTATGTAGCTCGCCAGGCCCCTCTGTCCATGGACTTCTCCAGGGAAGAATACTGGAGAGGGTTGCCAATTCCTGCTCCAGGTTATAGGAGGATAATTATGATATCTACCTCACAGGATTAATTGAAATCATGCGTACAAAGTGATTAGCACATGGCTTAAGCATAGGAGACATTCGTTAAATCTTATTTTAAAACATCTCATAAATATCTATGCACCCAACTATAAGAAAAGCTGTTCCAGGATCTGGTGCAGGGCACAAACTCAGAGATATTTGCTCAAGGAATAAACATATTATTGACCTATAATCTCTAGAAAATAAACCTCAGTTCTATAAAGAACCAGGAACTCAATTCTGACTTGAACTCATGTGCAACTCCCTGATAAATTAATAGAGATGGGGAGCTCTCTGCAGAGTATACTATAATAAGTGGAGTATACTAGGTATAGTAAAAGTATTATAAATATAGTTTAATAAACAGTATAATAGATATACTAAATAGAGCAGTATAGTAAGTATAATAGTATAACATAATAAATATAACAGTTTAGTGGTAGAATAAGTAGGATATAAGTATAGTGACCGGCCGCATCACTGATTCCTGCTCATTCCACCCCGTCTCCCTCTTCAGGGGTCTGAGCCTAGACTGTGTCTTGAGACTAAAATACTTGCTTCTGAACTGTTCACTGGGTTTGTCCTTTTTCACTGTTTCCACGTAAATGTTCCTTATGTGGAGTTTTCCTTTCGCCCCAACAACCCCTGTCATTCTCTATGTGTTCCCCACATTATATTTACCTATTTTACCTTGATGATTTTTTTTTTGTCTCTTTCCTCCTCTAGAATGAAATCTTTGCTTGATCAGATCAGCTCTTTCTTTCATCTCTGCCAAAACTACGTGAGTGCCTAAATAGTAGGGGATCCATGAATACTTGGTGAATGTATCAATCGTCAAATTTGAATAAAGGAACTTTTTGTATTTATACCAGAGCAGGGCACTTGGGAGAAAAGTTGAAGATTAAGTTAAACTACAGATTAGCTGTCAGTTCTTTCTATTTTATAAGGCTCAAGTCTTATTTGAATTTGTTTTGAACATTTTTCATCATTTTTCAAATATCTTCCCAGAATAGATGCTAGTATACATCAGACTTCTCAGTTATCATAATTTTGGAATCAAGTTTATTTTCCTCCCAAATGTCAACTTCACTAGTGATGTATGGCATTTGAGAGAACAGCTGGAGTAAAACAAAGCTCAAAGTCTCCAACATTCCAGATGTCTTCATTTACAGGAATCTAAACAGCAAGTATGTAGTGAAAGTTTTAGGGAAGACTCTCAGACATGGGGAAATTGAATATCAAAGTGAGAAAACAGGTGTTAGACTAATTTTGAAAAAAAAAAAGAAAAAGGTAAAACACCACATTACTAAGTAAATCCTCTGCAATCTGTTGAGTAGCTAATCCCAGAAAAGGAACAAAATAAAAGCAGACAATTTCCAAGCATCACAGTATTTGCAACTGAAGTTTGTGTCTAATTTATGTTTCTTCTATAACTACAGGTATAACAGAGGTTTAAGGTATTTTTTAAGTGTTCAAATGCCCACACCATCAAGTCAGCAGCTGCGGTTAGAGACGTGTCTCCAGCGTCAGACTAGGGGAGCAGCAGAGAGCTTCTCTTCTCTCACTTCTCGTTCTTCCTTCCTTGCCTTCTTTCCTTTCTGCTTTCTCTTCCTTCCTTCCCTCTCTTCCTGTCCCTTGTCTTCTTTTCTCTTCCTTTCTCTTCTCATTAGGATGACGTAACTTTGTTTAGGACGTCCAGTTACCACTGCCTCTTCCTTACTGTCACCATCTTAGCACACCTGAAAAAGTCGCCAGATGTCAGAAAAGCCACACTGAAGACAGAGGGGGGAGTGTTGCCATCAGATCAGCAGCAATTACTCATAATTTTTGCATTAGACTCAGTATAGATGTCCACCCTCCTGCTGTCTCTCATAAGAACAGCATTATTCAGATGATGAGCAAGGCTTGCATCAGCACTTTTGGAGGAGGAAGAAACCAAGAATATGCTGATGGGATTGAAAGTGACAAAGGGTTTTCCTCTCTGTGTTCTTCCCCTGTGTTGACCTCTTTAGAACTGGAGTCAGCAAAGTCAGTGAAAACCCACTGGACTGTGAAGAAAGCTCTAGATTTCTTTCTGTTTAGTGACCTTGGACAAGGGTCACAGTTCCTGGGCCTCACTTTTCTGATTTGTAAACTGGAGGAAGTTTGGGCTCCCGGAATACAAGAATGTTCTCCTTTGTAAATTTAAATTTTTTTTGGTTTTTTGGTAGACAGTGTTAGCAGTAATATTGATAAATATACCTTATGTGCTAGACACAATTCTAAGCATTAATTTAATAACATACATCACCTCTTCTAATCCTCCCAACAAAACTGGTTAGACATATTCTAATATTGCCTTTATTTTCTAGCTGGAAAAATGTGAGACAGAAAAGTTGAGTAACTGGCTTGAAGTTACGCTCTGGCAAGAACGTGGAGGAGAGCACAGCTGCGGATGTTCACTGCCTGAGCGGGTGGGGTCCATGCCCCAGCCCCAGCCACTAAGCAAGTGGAGACGTGACTTTGATTGTTTATAAGGAAGCTGGAAAATGCAGAACAAATGAGATACTGGGGGGTTACTACTTCCTATGCCACAAATGTGAAGGTCTTTCATAAGATTCCTGATGCGTGGTTCAGCTCAGTTCAGTTCAGTTCAGTCGCTCAGCTATGTCCGACTCTTTGCAACGCCATGAATTGCAGCACGCCAGGCCTCCCTGTCCACCACCAACTCCCGCAGTAAACAGCCACTGTTACTGTTATCAGCCTAATCATAATCACAGCACTAACAGAATTGTATCACCTATTTGGGGGCACTTTGAAACTGGTGCTATAATTTGGAATACTCAGTGCAACTTTTTAAGAGGTGTTGAAATGTATGGAGATTAATGGAAATAACAGAGGATGAATTTTTTAAACTCTACAGATGAAGCATTTGTTCTTCCTAGATCATAGAAGAGTTTGGAATAACCATTTAATTATTCAGTTCTTTTCAGCAGTTAATTAACTCTGTTACCCCCCAGTCCAGGTAGTCGCCATCTATATCCCTGTCACCTGTTTATAAACATTAAAAGTTGGGTGTCGTCAAAAGAGCAACTTACCTTATCCTTGGCTGACAGGATGTAAATCACCCACATCCTCCTATGCCCCATCACCCTATTTAAAGGGTATTGCCCTTTATTATGACAGATTTTATGATATTTTGTGATGGCCAGCCATGGGGAGAAAAAGGTTTAGTGCACTGACATCTAATTTTATTATCTCTGGTACCGATTCATTTTTTAGAAGCATGTCTTGACTTTCTGCCAGTTTAAGCATGAAGCTTTAAAATCTGGATGATGACAGGGTTGGGAATTAAACCTTTAAATCAGAATGGGGTTGGAAAGACAAATCGCTACGAGATTTCAGTCATTTAGCGTCCCTCCTAGCATGTTAATAAGCGGTGCTCACAAAATCAAAAGCACATCACGCCTGCTCTCTGCGAGATGTACGGGTGTTGGATGCTGTTTCAGAGCTGAGCGCTGAGTCCCTAACCCTGGGCCACTTAGGGGGAGGGAACAAAGGTGTATCGAGTGTCTGCTGTATCCAAAGCATCACGCCGGGTTTTCCCTTATGTTTTCTCACTCTGTCTTTAAAAATACCACGAGGAGGTTACAACTGTGCACATGTTAAAAACAAAAAGTGGAAGAGACATGAGGGAAATGTAAGCCTGCTTCAGAAGTTGGCTCTCTCTCCCCAATACCCGCTGGCCTGTGCTTTGCATCTCCTGTTCTCTTTGGATGGAAAGGTCGTTGCCCAGATTTTGCGTGGCTGGATCAGTGTGTCATTTGCTTGATACAAAGTCCTTGGCCTTGAAGAGCGATCTTTCCTGTAGAAGCTGAAGCCGCCTACTCTGCCCCCACCGACTGCTTTCTGTTGCATCCTTCTGGGGTTTTGCTCATTTCATGTTAAGGAAGTATTTTGTTGTTTATGTGCTTATTGCTTTTTATGTTTTCCTCTTTAAAGTACAAGGTTATACAGGCTGGGATCTTAAATATCTCATTCACTTCTTTATTTCCAGAGCCTAGGCTCTCTGGCAAAGAATAATTGCTTAGTACTACTTCAGTTTAGGCCTTCCCAACCATGATGGCTCAGATGGTAGAGAGTTTGCCTGCAATGAGGGAGAACTGGGTTCATTCCCTGGGCTGGGAAGATCCCCTGGAGGAGGGAACAGCTGTCCACTCCAGTGTTCTTGCCTGGCGGATTCCACGGACAGAGGAGCCCGGCGGGCTGCACACAGTCCAGGGTCGCACAGAGTCGGATATGGCTGAGTGGCTTTCAGTCTTGCTTTCAGGTGGCACCCGCCTGCAAACGCAGGAGACATGAGAGATGCAGGCTGACCCCTGGGTCAGGAGGACCCCGTGGAGGAGGGCAGGCAGCCCACTCCAGCATTCTTGCACGGAGAATCCCACGGACAGAGGAGCCTGGCGGGCTACTGTCCACAGGGTTGCATATAGTCAGACACAGCTGAAGCAACTTAGCATGCAGGCATCCATTTAATCAAAAATTTCTAAGCTTGAAATACTGTAGCTCCCAAAAAGAAATGTTTTACTTAAGATCACACATTATGCAAATGGCAGGTTCAGATACAGAACCCAGGCAGCAGCTATACTGGGTAATGAGAGAGCAAACTACTTTTGTATCTCTCACTGTTCCTCAGAACAATACCTCAGATATATTAATTCAGATAATCCACACTAACAGCAGAATTATTTTTTAATTTCCATTTTAGAGTTGAGGAATTTGAGGCAGAAAAATGAATAATTTCCCCCAATTCTCCTGGTTCCTGTCAGCATTCATTATGCTGTATTTCCACCAAAGTTGCTGCTTTTAGGGTATCGTTCATTCTTTTATTTGACAAAATCTAAGAATGCTTTTTAGTCCAACCTTCTCTGCCCAGGTAAGGGAGAAGGGAATCAGAATACAAGTTTTCGCTTATCCACACAGAGTTTAATTCTACCATGCTATGAAATGTAGTTTGCTTAACTAGAGGCATTCAATGAATATCTGTTGCTGCATAAATAAATAATTGCAGTGATATGTACTCATGGAGAACATTTATTGCAGGATCAGGGAACCTGGTTGGCTGATAATGTTAATTGCTTACACCGTATCATTTAAGCTTTCTAAGATTCTGATGACTAGGGAGTTATTAACCCTCCAAACTCACAAAAACTATGTGTCATCATACTTGCTTACATTCCTATTTTTACTGGGGATGAATTTGTGTCTGTAGACTCAGACAAAACTAGATATCCTCCAAGTAACGGTGATACTACTTAAGGCAGGAGCTGCAGGAACTGTGGGTTTCACTTTCCTTTGAGCTTCCGTTTACTCATCTCTAAAACGGATGTACTATAGCACATCTCTTATGGCAAAGGTTTATTTAAACTCTCTTGTGTAGAGTTCTTGACGTGGTGCTAATTCACAGTGTAAAAACGTGATGGAAGACCAGTTCTGGACAACAAGCAGACTTTATTTTTCACACTCCATGCTCTCAAGCTTCTGCTGTTTCTCATAGAAGTGAGACAGTTTAGGAATGAGCAAGCCCATGTCACATCACCGTGCCCCCTGCTCCTGGGAGAGGGGGTCCCTGGACTCCATCTGGGTTCAGCGTGTGGTCACAGAGAGAGAGGGTCAGGCTTGAGGGCGGCTGGTGCCCGGGCTCAGCTCTGTCTGACTCTTTGTGAGCCCAGGGGCTGAATGCAGCCCATAGGCTCCCCTGTCCATGGGTTTCTCAGGCAAGAACATGAGCGCGGCACCGTTTCCTCCTCTAGAGGACCTTCACGGCCCAGGGATCGAGCCTGCCTCTCCCGCGTTGGCGGGCGAATCCTTTACCACCCTGCCAACAGGGAAGCCCCCAAGGGAAGCTAGGTCTAGGCTTTAACTCCGGATCTTCCACTTTTTAGTTGTGTGACCTTTGGAAGATCCCATGCCTCCTTTAAGACTCAGCAGTGTTTAAATCTGTGAAACGGCAGTAGCGCCTCCATGGTGCGGCTGTGGTGACGATGACAGGAGGCTCTGTGTGCAAACGGCGCAGCTCAAGGTCTGACTCACAGTAACCGGCGCAGAGGCAGACCAGAACACTCGCCTTCACATGAAGATTTGTAAGTGGAAATGCTGGTTGTGTCTGTGATGTTGACCTTCGACTGGACACTCTTGTTTAATTGCCTACTTCCTATTCCCAAAGCTGTGAATGCAAGGCAAAACCAAGACCACACCCTAACATTGCATTCTTGGCATGTTGGTTGTGTAATCATATTCACCTGTCACGCTGGCATCTTTAATCATTTTAAAGGTAGTTCTGACTTGACCATATTCTTGTTTAATTACCTTAAGCAAATTAATTAGCTTTGTGGAGCCCCTGAGGCCATTAATTCGTGGTCTATAAAAACTCAGACCTAATTGAACTTTTTAATATTGTATCTTTACTACCTGATATAAGTGTCTTTTAAATTATAAGAATTGCTAAAGTTAATGCCTTGTTAAATAGCTACATATATATTGAAGTATAAAAAATTTCCAAGATTGCAAAGTAATCAAAATATGGATTAAAACAAAGATGATTCTATTTCTCTTTTATTAAAACCTCAAAATACCAAGAGCTTTGACTATGTAGCAGGAATAATAGAAGGATCTCATATTTCTAGCTTGCAAAGAATGTGTAGACCTCTGGCAACACTTTCATACCTGAAATTTAAAATATTTGTTAACTGAAATATATAAACAAAGAAATAAGCTCCTTCAAACCAGCAAATCACAAGTACCACTTCATGCTCAGTGGGATGGTTATAATTGAAAAGAGAGATAATCATAAGTATTGGTGAGGATGTTGAGAAATTGGAAGCCTCATGTGTACTTGGTTCAGTTCAGTTCAGTTCAGTCGCTCAGTCATGTCCTACACTTTGGGACCCCGTGAACGGCAGCACACCAGGACTCCCTGTCAATCACCAACTCCCAGAGTCCACCCAAACCCATGTCCATCGATGGTGATGACATCCAACCATCTCATCTTCTGTTGTCCCCTTCTCCTCCTGCCCTCAATCTTTCCCAGCATCAGGGTCTTCTCAAGTGAGTCAGTTCTTCACATGAGGGGGCCAAAGTACTGGAGCTTCAGCATCAGTCCTTCCAATGAATATTCAGGACTGATTTCCTTTAGGAAAGACTGGTTGGATCTCCTTGCAGTCCAAGGGACTCTCAAGATTCTTCTCCAACACCACAGTTCAAAAGCATCAATTCTTCGGTGCTCAGCTTTCTTCACAGTCCAACTCTCATACATGACCACTGGAAAAACCATAGCCTTGACTAGACGGACCTTTGTTGGAAAAGAAATGTCTCTGCTTTTGAATATGGTAACTAGGTTGGTCATAATTTTTCTTCCAAGGAGTAAACATCATTTAATTTCATGGCTGTGATCACCATCTGCAGTGATTTTGGAGCCCAAAAAATAAAGTCTGACACTATGTCCACTGTTTCCCCATCTATTTCCCATGAAGTGATAGGACCAGATGCCATGATCTTTGTTTTCTGAATGTTGAGCTTTAAGCCAACTTTTTCGCTCCCCTCTTTCACTTTCATCAAGAGGCTTTTTAGTTCCTCTTCATTTTCTGCCATAAGGGTGGTGTCATCTGCATATCTGAGGTTATTGAGATTTCTCCCGGCAATCTTGATTCCAGCTTGTGCTTCTTCCACCCCAGCATTTTTCATGATGTATTCTGCATAGAAGTTAAATAAGCAGGGTGACAATAGACAGCCTTGACATACTCCTTTTCCTATTTGGAACCAGTCTGTTATTCCATGTCCATTTCTAACTGTTTCTTCCTGACCTGCATACAGGTTTCTCAAGAGGCAAGTCAGTGGTCTGGTATTCCTATCTCTTTCAGAATTTTCCACAGTTTATTGTGATCCACACAGTCAAAGGATTTGACATAGTCAATAAAGCAGAAATAGATGTTTTTCTGGAACTCTCTTGCTTTTACAATGATCCAGTGGATGTTAGCAAATTGGTCTCTGATTCCTCTGCCTTTTCTAAAACCAGCTTGAACATCAGGAAGTTCACGGTTCACGTATTGNTTGGAGGGATGGAGCCAAAGCAAAAGCAATACTCAGGTGTGGGTGTGACTGGTGATAGAAGCAAGGTCTGATGCTGTAAAGGGAAATATTGGATAGGAACCTGGAATGTTAGGTCCATGAATCAAGGCAAATTGGAAGTGGTCAAACAGGAGATGGCAAGAGTGAACGTCAACATTCTAGGTATCAGTGAACTAAAATGGACTGGAATGGGTGAATTTAACTCAGATGACCATTATATCTACTACTGTGGGCAGGAATCCCTTAGAAGAAATGGAGTAGCCATTGTGGTCAACAAAAGAGTCCAAAATGCAGTTCAGTTCAGTTCAGTCACTCAGTTGTGTCCAACTCTTTGTGACCCCATGAATCGCAGCATGCCAGGCCTCCCTGTCCATCACCAACTCCTGGAGTTCACTCAGACTCACGTCCATCGTGTCAGTGATGCCATCCAGCCATCTCATCCTCTGTTGTCCCCTTCTCCTCCTGCCCGCAATCCTTCCCAGCATCAGAGTGTTTTCCAATGAGTCAACTCTTCGCATGAGGTGGCCAAAGTACTGGAGTTTCAGCTCAGCGTCATTTCCTCCAAAGAAATCCCAGGGCTGAACTCCTTTAGAATGGACTGGTTGGATCTCCTTGCAGTCCAAGGGACTCTCAAGAGTCTTCTCCAACACCACAGTTCAAAAGCATCAATTCTTCGGCACTCAGCTTTCTTCATAGTACTTGCATGCAATCTCAAAAACAACAGAATGATCTCTGTTCGTTTCCAAGGCAAACCATTCAATATCACAGTAATCCAAACCTATACCCCAACCAGTAACACTGAAGAAGCTGGAATTGAACAGTTCTATGAAGACCTACAACACCTTTTAGAACTAACACCCAAAAAAGATGTCCTTTTCATTATAGGGGACTGGAATGCAAAAGTAGGAAGTCAAATTTGGCCTGGAGTAACAGGCAAATTTGGCCTTGGAGTACAGAATGTAGTAGGGCAATGGTTAAGAGGATTTTGCCAGGAGAATGCACTGGTCATAGCAAATACCCTCTTCCAACAACACAAGAGAAGGTTCTACACATGGACATCACCAGGTGGTCAACACTGAAATCAGATTGATTACATTCTGTGCAGCCAAAGATGGAGAAGCTCTATATAGCCAGCAAAAACAAGACCAGGAGCTGACTGTGTCTCAGGTCATGAACTCCTTATTTCCAAATTCAGACTTAAGTTGAAAAAAATAGGGAAAACCATTAGACAATTCAGGTATGACGTAAATCAAATCCCTTATGATTATACAGTGGAAGTGAGGAATAGATTTAAGGGACTAGATCTGATAGAGTGCCTGATGAACTATGGATGGAAGTTCATGACATTATACAGGAGACAGAGATCAAGACCATCCCCATGGAAAAGAAATGCAAAAAAAGCAAAATGGCTGTCTCAGGAGGTCTTACAAATAGCTGTGAAGAGAAGCGAAAAACAGAGGAGAAAAGAAAAGATACAAGCATCTGAATGCAGAGTTCCAAAGAATAGCAAGAAGAGATAAGAAAGCCTTCCTTAGTGATCAATACAAAGAAATAGAGGAAAACAACAGAATGGGAAAGACTAGAGATCTCTTCAAGAAAATTAGAGATGCCAAGGGAATATTTCATGCAAAGATGGGCTTGATAAAGTAGAGAAATTGTATGGACCTAACAGAAGCTGAAGACATTAGGAAGAGGTGTCAAGAATGCACAGAAGAACAGTACAAAAAAGATCTTCATGACCCAGAGAATCATGATGGTGTGATCACTCACCTAGAGCCAGACATCCTGGAATGGGAAGTCAAGTGGGCCATAGGAAGCATCACTATGAACAAAGCTAGTGGAGGTGATGGAATTCCAGTTGAGCTGTTTCAAACCTTGAAAGATGATGCTGTGAAAGTGCTTCACTCAATATGCCAGCAAATTTGGAAAACTCAGCAGTGGCCACAGGACTGGAAAAGGTCCGTTTTCATTTCAATCCCAAAGAAAGTCAATGCCAAAGAATGCTCAAACTACCGCAGAATTGCACTCATCTCACATGCTAGTAAAGTAATGCTCAACATTCTCCAAGCCAGGCCTCAGCAATACATGAACCGTGAACTTCCTGATGTTCAAGCTGGTTTTAGAAAAGGCAGAGGAATCAGAGACCAATTTGCCAACATCTGCTGGATCATGGTAAAAGCAAGAGAGTTCCAGAAAAACATCTATTTCTGCTTTATTGACTATGTCAAAGCCTTTGACTGTGTGGATCACAATAAACTGTGGAAAATTCTGAAAAAAAAAAATGGGAATACCAGACCACCTGACCTGCCTCTTGAAAAACCTATATACAGGTCAGGAAGCAACAGTTAGAACTGGACATGGAATAACAGATTGGTTCCAAATAGGAAAAGGAGTATGCCAAGGCTGTATATTGTCATCCTGCTTATTTAACTTCTATGCAGAGTACATCATGAGAAACTCTGGACTGGAAGAAACACAAGCTGGAATCAAGATTGCCGGGAGAAATATCAATCACCTCAGATATGCAGATGACACCACCCTTATGGCAGAAAGTGAAGAGGAGCTAAAAGCCTCTTGATGAAAGTGAAAGAGGAGAGTGAAAAAGTTGGCTTAAAGCTCAGTGTTCAGAAAACTAAGATCATAACATCAGGTCCCATCACTTCATGGGAAATAGATGGGGAAACAGTGGAAACAGTGTCAGACTTTATTTTTGGGGCTCCAAAATTGCTGCAGATGGTGATCGCAGCCATGAAATTAAAAGATGCTTACTTCTTGGAAGGAAAGTTATGACCAACCTACTTAGCATATTCAAAAGCAGAGACATTACTTTTCCAACAAAGGTCCGTCTAGTCAAGGCTATGATTTTTTCCAGTGATCATGTATGGATGTGAGAGTTGGACTGTGAAGAAAGCTGAGCACTGAAGAATTGATGCTTTTCAACTGTGGTGTTGAAGAAGACTCTTGAGAGTCCCTTGGACTGCAAGGAGATTCAACCAGTCTTTCCTAAAGAGATCAGTCCTGGGTGTTCATTGGAAGGATTGATGCTGAAGCTGAAACTCCAGTACTTTGGCCACCTCGTGCGAAGAGTTGACTCATTGGAAAAGACTCTGATGCTGGGAGGGATTGAGGGCAGGAGGAGAAGGGGATGACAGAAGATCATATGGCTGGATGGCANCTTCCTGACCTGGAGCCGGAACCCGAGTCTCTTATGTCTCCTGCCTTGGCAGGTGTGTTCCTTACCACTAGCACCAGTTGGGAAGCCTAATTAACATTTTCTATGTCCTTAACAAAATAAACATAGGCAAGCCTCACCCACAGTCACTGATGTATTAAAGAGAGATAGTGCTGTTAATGAAGTACACCCCAGCAGAAGTACGCAGTAGTACCTACAGACTTTTTTTTTTTTGCCAAAGCAAACGAAGCCTTTAAACATAGACGTATATTCAGTGACATGATGGAGAGGCAAATAGTGAAATCTCGAGTGTGGGGATGCTACTGTATAGACATCCTAGCTTTATCAAGAAACCAAGTTCAAGGTGGGAGATGGATGAGAAATGCATCATTTAAAGAGAATTAAAAGACATATCAAAATGTAACATGTGGGCCTTGTTTCAATTTTGATTAGAAAAATATAACTTTAAATATGTGTATTTGACTATCAGAAAAAAGCAACGACTGGTTATTTTATGGTATAAGGGGATTAATGTGGATTTTGTGTGTGACTGGTGTTGGTATCATGGCTATCGTTATGAGTCCTTATCTTACTAAAGAGATATGCACTGAAATATTTATGGCTAAAATTAGATGTGTCTGGGACTTGCTTTAAAATAAGGTGGTCGTGAGGTTAATTCAGTGGGCGTATAGATCATACAGGCTCCTCAGTGTCTCACCAGGAAAGACTCTGCCTGGATGTAGGAGCCACAAGAAATGTGGGCTCGATCCCTGGGTCAAGAAGATCCCCAGAGGAGTGCATGACAACCCACTCCAGTGTTCTTGCCTGGAGAACCCCATGGCCAGAGGAGCCTGGCGGGCTACAGTCCATGGGGTTGCAAAGAACTGGACCTGACTGAAGTGACTGAGCATGCACAGATAAATAAAACAAGAATGATCACAATTTGATAATTGTAGGTCAGTGATCCGACCACCTCCCAAAGGCTCTGACTGTAAATATCATCATATCGAGAGGGAAGAGTGTTGATACATGAATTTTGGGAGGGCGCAAATACAATCCAAAACACTCCACCTTTCTAACTAATTAATGCCTTTGCATACAGTAGTCATGTAAGGATGAGAGAGTTGGACTGAAAGGCTAAGCACTAAAGAACTGATGCTCTGGAACTGTGGTGTTGGAAAAGACTCTTGAGTCCCTTGGATGTCAAGGAGATCAAGGCAGTCATTCCTAAAGGAAATCAACTCTGAATATTCACTGGAAGGATTGATGCTGAAACTCCAACATTTTGGCCACCTGACGAGAAGAGCTGACTCACTGAAAAAGACCCTGATGCTGGGAAAGATTGAGAGCAGGAGAGGGAGGGGACAGAGAGTGAGATGGTTGGATGGCATCACTGACTCCAGGAGATAGACGAGGACAGAGGAACCTGCTGTTCTGCAGTCTATGGGCCACAAAGAGCCAGACATGACCTTGAGACTGAACAACAGCAATGCCAAAAGACTCAGATGTGTGGTTATAGCAGGGATTGGCAGAATGTAACTGGTGACCCAAATCGTCCTGCTGTCTATGTTTGAATGATTTTTACAGTTTATAAAGAGCTGAAAACAACTGTTATTCCCTACACATGAAAACTATATGCAATTCATATTCTGTTGGCCATCAATGAAGTTTTATTGGAATGCAGCCACATTCGTTGATTCACGTGT
The DNA here is from genome assembly GCA_006410935.1 of Redunca redunca. NCBI lineage: Eukaryota > Metazoa > Chordata > Mammalia > Artiodactyla > Bovidae > Redunca > Redunca redunca. The sequence continues at coordinate 819,357 of SJYQ01001363.1, forward strand.
TGTCCGTGGCTGCGCCATGCTGGAGGCAGAGCTGAGCAGCTGTGATGGAGACACGTGGTCCTCAAAGGCTAACCTGTTTCCTCCCTGTTGACGCGTGGCAAATTCGCTTCTTGCTGCCCTCTTTTTGATTTGTAGGCAAACCTGAAGAAACTTTGGCCAAAGGGAAGACTACACAGATCAGTGAGGTCATCTGAAGGCCTGAAGACCAGACACAAAATGTTCAAAAAGTCTGATGTAAAAGGCACGTGATTTAAGGGTATTTCTGTGTGTGTGTGTGTGTGTGTGTGTGTGTGTGTTTGCATTTGAAAACTACAATGACCTTTGGCCCATAGACTATGAAGTCAACAGCATCTGCTAACATTTACAGAAANTGTGTGTGTGTGTGTGTGTGTGAGCTTGCATTTGAAAACTACAATGACCTTTGGCCCATAGACTATGAAGTCAACAGCATCTGCTAACATTTACAGAAAAATGATATTGAGGGTTTGAGACTGCCCTGGAAGTAATTCTTGTATCTTCTCTGAATAACTGAACTTCAGGGGTACCTGTGGCATTCCCACAGGGCACAGTCATTCTGTTTAGGGAATGAATTAAAAACAAGAGTGATTAAGCAAGGCAACAGTCATGTGTATCTCGGATTTGTGGGGGAAGAATTCTGAGATGACTAGAAGATGATACAAATGTATATATATCTATATACCTGGAAGGCGATTTATGTATGTGTGTGTGTGTGTGTGTGTGTGTGTGTGTGTGTAGGCACGGGAATTCCTTGGTAGCTCAGTTGATAAAGAATCTGCCTGCAGTGCAGGAGACCTGGGTTTGACCCCTGGGTCGGGAAGATCCCCTGGAGAAAGATGGCAACTCACTCCAGTATTCTTATGCCTAGAAAATCCCTAGGACAGAGGAGCCTGGTGGGTACAGTCTGTGGAGCCAGGAGAACCGAACCTGGCTCAGCTGCTAAAACGTCTATAGGTGCAGATGGGTACAGATGCAGTTTGGCGTTCCAGGCAAGGGGAATTGACTTAAAAGGAAGGAGAAACAGCTCAAAAAACTAGCCCTCTGGCTAGAGCTGACTAAGTATGAGCAGATGGGAAGAGTGGGGGATGCACCTGGGAAAGCAGGCGGTGGACAGCGTGACAGTCCTCAAATACTAGGAAGGACGGTCAACACTGAGCAGCCGTGGGCTGCACCGGGGATTTTAAGCATGTGACCTAGTGGGTGTCACACTTTAGTAAGCTATGTATTCACCAAACATGTCCATGGGCTGCATTGAGGAGTTTAAGCATGTGACCTAGTGGGTGTCACGTTTTAGTAAGCTATGTATTCACCAAACATGTCTGTGGGCTGCACTGGGGATTTTAAGCATATGACCTAGTGAGTGTCACACTTTAGTAAGCTGTGTATTCACCAAACATGTCCTTTAAGGGTTCATCCTAAGTGACATCTCTTTCCCATGGACTAAAATCAATTTCTTTATCTCAAATGGGCTCAGGAACTAAGTATTAGGTGAATTTGAAGTCTGTAAATTTTTACAGCTTGTTGACTATGTCTCTCCTGAAATGAAGCATAGTATTATAGGTGACAGGTGGTGCAAGTATAAATGAGACAATGCATGTGAAGGCATTTGAAAAAATATAACAAGCAATATAAATATGAGGAATTGTTACTGTGCTTATCATAGTCACCATCATTATTATTATCGTTGTGTTGTAACCTTCTGCGGAGGAGCTGACATGCAGTGTGTACCCTCCTGTGTGAGCTTTGAACTTTCTATGAATTACGATGAGTACAGATTTGGCAACGCAGAACTTCCAGCCTGGAACTTATTAACCTTACTAATGTAATTGACCTAAAACAACGTTCACAGTTAAAGCAGTGGAGTTCCTTGGAGCAGTTGGTATTCTGACATGAGGGATGGTTTCTGTTCTGTTAACTGAGGGGATGCAGGAGAGAGAAAACATTTTAGTGATTTCCATTTGGAACCAACTGTTCTCTCAGTGGGAGATGGAGGAAGGAGTCGGGCACCCCCTTGGCCATCAGACCTGAAATCCAAGGATTAGGGCTCTGAGGCTCCCCAGGAAGGAGGTGTCTTACTAGCGAAGGAGAACAGCACACACTCCCAAGCTCTGTTCACACCAAAAGGTTAATGGCAGAGATCATAGCTGCTTCTTTCCCTGGAGACGAGAGAGGCGGATGACCTGGTGGTCTTATATAGGAAAAGACGCAGCAGTGCCGGAGGAGAAATTCTGCTCTAGTCAGTGATACTTTATGAATTATGTGAGATGGAGAAGGTGGAGAAGGGAGAGCTCCTATTCAATGAAGTGAACATTATGGTAGCAGCAGTCAGAAGTGATGGAAGGTGAGAAGGGAATACTTCCACCCGAGGGGGCTTCTCGGGGGGCTCAGTGGTGAAAGAGTCTGCCTGCCAACACAGGAGGAGACCCAGGAGATGTGAGTTCGATACTTGAGTCAGGAAGATCCCTGGAGGAGGAAATGGCAACCTGATCCAGTGTTCTTGCCTGGAAAATCCCATGGACAGAGGAGGCTGGCGGGGTACAGTCCCTGGGGTCGCAGAGAGTCGGACATGACGGAGCGCACGCATGCCTTGAAAGGGAAAGCCCACCTTCAATTCTGGTCTTGTCCTTTTCCCAGTCCAGGTGAAGCTCACAGACTTTATCTCCCATTCAGTCCCTGCACCCGCCCTCGTTTACACTGGAGTCTTCTTGACTATTCCATCTACCTATGTTTGGAACCGCATTAGACATGTAGATACGATTTTTGATTCCACCATCAACATAATTTAGAAAACTCTCGAGGAGCAGTAAAGTGTATTCCATCTACCCATATTCTTGCTTACAGCATTTTTTTCCTTCCTCTCTTATATTTCAATGTTCCTTATTTATTTCCTTTCTGATTGGATAGCTTCCTTCAGCTGTTCTTCTAGGACAGTTCTGCTGGTGGAAGTTTTCTTGGTCATCCTTCGTCTAGGAGTGCCAGTCTCTCCTTCACTGCTGAAAGACAGCTGTGCTGGATAAAGGGTTCCACACTGCCAGTTATTTTCTTTCAGCTCTTGAAAAACACTGTGCCGCTTCTTTTCGGCCTCCACAATTCCTTATGAGAAATGCAGTTATTTGAATTGTTTCCACCTATACGTACGGTGTTATTTCTGTCCCTGCTTTTAAGAAGTTCTTCTTTGCCTTTGGTTTTCAGAAATTTGACTATGATGTGTCCTGGTATAGACTCCTTTGGGTTTATCCTAGTTGGAGTTAACTCAGCTGTTTGCAACTGTACGTTTTTGTCATTTGCTAAATTTGGAAAAATTTTATCCATTGTTTCTTCAGGTACTTCTTGATTTCCACCCTTTCCCGCCTCTTTCTGAAACTCTAAGGGCATGCGTTTCGCATTCTGCCTGGTTCTGCAGACCCTGCCTGGCGCCGCCCACTCGCATGGACAAGGGCCTTGGCTGCGGCCACGCGGCCGCGCCCTGGGGTCTCCTTTTGCTCCGATGGGATAATTGCCATTGTTCTTCCTTCAAGTCGGTGCTTCTTTCTGACTCCTGCTCTATCCTGGTACTGAGTTCATTTACTGGATTTTTCAAGTTTTTGTTATGGAACTTTTCAGTTCAAAAATATTCTCCCTCGTTATATGTTCTGTTTCTCTACTTACACTATCTATTTCTTTGCTGAGACTTTCAGCTTAAAAAAAAATGCTTCTACTGTGTTAGTAGGCTTCCCTGTAGCTCAGTGGTAAAGAATCTGCCTTCAGTTCAGGTGATATGGGTTCAATCCCTGGATCCAGAAGCTCCCCTGGAGGAGGAAACAGCAGCCCACTCCAATATTCTTGCCTGGGAAAACCCCATGGGCAAAGGAGCCTGGCGGGCTGCAGCCCGCAGGACACACAGAGTAGGACACTACTCAGCAACTGAACAAGAACAACACCAAAACGCTAGTGATTGCGCACTGAGGCATCTGTAGGCTGCTGCTGCTAAGCCGCTCAGCCGTGTCTGACTCTGTGCGACCCCATAGACAGCAGCCCACCAGGCTCCCCCGTCCCTGGGATTCTCCAGGCAAGAACACTGGAGTGGGGTGCCATGTATGATGACTGCTTAAATTCTTCTAACATCTGTCATCTTGGAGTTGGCATTTATTAATTGATTTTTTAATGAAGCTTCCTGCCCAGCACTCATCCCAGTGATTAACTCCTACCTGTTTTTCAGGTTTTGAATATCACCTCCCATAGGTGGCTTCCCTTGACATTGGTACACAAAGGAAGTAAGCTCTGTGATTGTCCAGACTTTCTATCAGAAGGAAATTTTCTGACCAGAAATATGGAATGGAGGAAAACCAAACACAAATTGGCAAGAAATCTATTTTAACTATGAACACACTGATGGGATATAAGCAAAAGAATAAACACAAGTTATAACATGTATATGCTAATCTAAAGGAAAGAAATGGACAGGAATGGGCGTATTTAATTCAGAGGACCATTACATCTACTACCGTGGGCAAGAATCCCTTAGAAGAAATGGAGTGGCCCTCAGAGTCAACAAAAGAGTCTGAAATGCAGCACTTGGGTACAGTCTCAAGAGCGACAGAATGGTCTCTGTTTGTTTCCAAGGCAAACCGTTCAGTGTCGCAGTAATCCAAGTCTATGCCCCAACCACTGATGCTGAAGAAGCTGAAGCTGAACGGTTCTATGAAGAGCTATAGGACCTAGAACTGAAACCAAAAAAGAGATATCATTTTCATCAGAGGGGACTGGAATGCAAAAGCTAGGAGGTCAAGAGATACCTGGAGTAACAGGCAAGTTTGGCCTTGGAGTACAAAATGAAGCAGGGCAAAGGCTAACAGAGTTTTGCCAAGAGAATGCACTGGTCACAGCAAACACCCTCTTCCAACAGCAAAAGAGGTGACTCTACACATGGGCATCACCTGGTCAATACTGAAATCAGATTGATTATATTTTTTGCAGCTGAAGATGGAGAAGCTCTACACAGTGAGCAAAAACAAGACCACGAGCTGACTGTAGCTCAGATCATGAACTGCTTATTGACAAATTCAGACTTAAATTGAAAACAGTAGGGAAAACCACTAATACCATTGAGGTATGACCTAAATCAAATCCCTTATGATTAATACAGTGGAAGTGACAAATAGATTCAAGTGATTAGATCTGATAGACAGAGTGTCTAAAGAACTATGGACAGAAGTTTGTAACATTGTACAGGAGGCTATGATCAAAACTGTCCCCAAGAAAAAGAAATTTGGAAAGGCAAAATGGTTCTCTGAGGAGCTGAGAAGAGAAGCAAAAGGCAAAGGAGGAAAGGAGAGATATAAGCATCTGAATGCAGAGTTCCAAAGAATAGCAAGGGGAGATAAGAAAGCCCTCCTCAGTGCTCAGTGCAAAGAAATAGAGGAAAACAACAGAATGGGAAAGACTAGAGATCTCTTTGAGAAAATTAGAGATACCAAGGGAACATTTCATGCAAAGATGGGCACAATAAAGGACAGAAATGGTATGGACTTAACAGAAGCAGAGGATATTAAGAAGAGGTGGCAAGAATGCACAGAAGAGCTATACAAAAAAGATCTTCACAACCAAGATCATCACGATGGTGTGATCACTCACCTAGAGCCAGACATCCTGGAATGGGAAGTCAAGTGGGCCTTAGGAAGCATCACTACGAACAAAGCTAGTGGAGGTGATGGACTTCCAGCTGAGCTATTTCAAATCCTGAAAGATGATGCTGTTTAAGTGCTGCACTCAATATGCCAGCAAATTTGGAAAACTCCGCAGTGACCACAGGACTGGAAAAGGTCACTTTACATTCCAATTCCAAAGAAAGGCAATGCCAAAGAATGGTCGGACTACTGCACAATTGCACTCATCTCACACTCTAGAAAAGTAATGCTCAAAATTCTACAAGCCAGGCTGTAGCAGTACATGAATGGAGAACTTACAGATATTCAAGCTGGATTTAGAAAAGGCAGAGGAACCAGAGATCAAATTGCCAACGTCTGTTAGATTACAGAAAAAGCAAGAGAAATCCAGAAAAACATCTACTTCTGTTTCATTGACTATGCTAAAGCCTTTAACTGTGTGGGTCACAGAAAACTGTGGAAAACTCTTCAAGAGATGGGAATACCAGACCACCTGACCTGCCTCCTGAGAAATCTGTATGCAACAGTAGAACCGGACATGGAACAATGGACTGGCTTCAAATTGGGAAAGGAGTACGTCAAGGCTGTATGCTGTCCCCCTGTGTATTTAACTTTTATACCGTGTACATCATCCAAAATCCTGGGCTGGAAGGGGCACAAGCTGCAACCAAGAGTGCCAGGAATCTTGACTCACTGGAACTGACTGATTGGAAAAGACCCTGATGCTGGGAAGGATTGAGGGCAGGAGGAGAAGGGGACGACAGAGGATGAGACGGTTGGAGGGTATCACTGGCCTATCGACATGAGTTTGAGCACGCTCCGGGGGGAAGCCTGGTCTTCTGCCGTCCATGGGGCTGCGAAGAGTTGGACACGACTGAGTGACTGAGCGGACTGACTGAAATACTCAGTAATCACCCTAAGTAGCAGACAAGGCAATTTTTAAATATACCAGAACTAACGAAAAATTCCTAATGACAAACTTAGAATAAAGACAAGTTGCTATTGCTTTGCAGTCCTTCACTGTTATCATCTCACATCAGCCTCCAGCTGGTTCCTGGGCCATGTGGCCGTCGTATCTGCCACTGTTGACAGCGATACCCGAACAGACCAGACAGCACAGCGCTTCGCTGGAAAGCATGGTTTTTAATTTCAAGCCTTTATTTAGTTGCTTTCATTAATTTTTAATTATGAGAAGATATCTTGTTAGTGTATACAGAAGTCCAGTAGTTTTTGGCAGGACATGGTCCTTGGAAATATACTAGATGTTATCTTATGAGAAGCACAGGACAGCTGGTGTGTTTGAATCTCATATCCCAGGGTTTGATCTAAGGACAAGATCCAAGGTAGGAGTGAGAGGGCACAAGGAATCCACCTGCTAAGCCAGCTTCATCCACGGAAGGTTCTATGGAGTCAGGGAACATCTACTACCTGAAGCAGTCAGTTTTCCTAGAAGCAAAGGGAATTGAATTCAGAAGTTTCTTCTGGATGCAGTCTCTTTGCAGTCTCACCACACAACCCACATCAATGACCCTAGATGCTCAGTGATTCACTGGACAAGGGGAAGGGGCGGTTGCTTACACTTTAAAAGTTGTGATTGTTTATATTTTAAATGCTTTACTAAGATGTAAATAATAATCCCTATACATCTACTTGCCTTGAAAGTAACTTATTACTCATCATTTGAAGCCTCTCTCTTCACTGCTAACTTGTCTCTCTCTCCCACCACATCAAGAGTAACCACTGTCTTAGATTTTTATTTGCTATTTCACTTCTGCTTCTGATGAGTAAACTTCCTCAGTAATAAATAATATAGGTCTGCATTTTTTAAAAAGCATTGTATCTGTGTACTTGGCTGAGTCGGGTCTTAGTTGCAGCGTGCAGGAATTCCACTGTGGCATACAGACTCTGGTTTGCAGCACAGGGGATCTAGCTCTGGCCAGGGGTCAAACCCAGGCACCCTGTACTGGGGGCTCACTGGGCCACCAGGGAAGTCCCAGGCTTGCGTATTTTAAGAGATATCTGTGGCATAATCTGTGCATATTCTTTTGGCAACTTGTTTTTATTTTCCATTGACATGAGGAAAGGTACACTGTTGACACACGTAGCCCTGGCACATTTAATTTTAGCTTCTTTGTAACATTCCGTTGTATCACTCCTCCTAACTTACCTATTCTCCTATTGATAAAATGTTCATTTCTCCTGATCTTCCCCTTTCCTTCTCCTGGGGGCTTCCCGGCCCAGGGACCCAACTCCCATCCCCTGCGTCTCCTACCTTGCAGGTGGGTGCTCTAGCGTTGTGCCTTCTGGGGACATGTTGTCCGGCTCCCCTTCCTGCCCCACTGGTCTCTCCCCGGGCCAGTCCTGTTCTGCCCCGCTGACCTCTCCCCAGGCCAGTCCTGTACACTCTCAATTCCCATAGCTGGATACATGCTCAGGAAAAAAAATTGTTTCACTCTCTTGGTCTTTTGCACTGTCTTGTCTACTTTGATAATTTATCATATGTAAATCCTATAAACAGTTTACCAAATTGCAACAAAAATGCTGGAACTTGTCATGAAATTGCATTACATTTTGAATAATTTGGAGACATGTAACATTTTATGCTAATGAGTCTCCCTATCAGTGGAGAAGGTCTCTCTCTCCATTGTTTAGGCTTTCTACCAAGTTTGTCAATAACAATTTACAATTTTACCTAAAAATCATAGACTCACTAGCATTTTTCTTGGATGCTCATAATTTTGTTTGCTGTTTTTAGGTGTTATTTTTGGTGGTTGCTGGCGTATAAGATTTCTTACTGAGACTGCATGTGCGGCAGCCTTGCCGAGCTCATGCGCCCGCACATTAAAAAGCACATCCGTGCTCCCTGCTTCTCCCGCTTTCCCTTCACAGCAGAATGGTGGAAAGCCCCAGCTTTGGACAAACAAATGGATTGTGGAGGAGGGGGCAGGATTCCTGACTCTGAGGAATATTTGTGCAACTTCTTCAATTTTGGGGAAATTAAGTGCCAGCTTAAACTATATTGCAGTCTGACATCTGGAAGAAATTACATAATAATCTCTTGGAACTTCAAGTGTTTTCAGTTATCTCTCTGCATCTCAAAGATATTAAATAGTACTGACTGCTTATTGCATGAGCAAGCGATAAACCATTGAACATAAAATGTGTGGCATGCAGTAAGTTCTTCATAGCTGTTGACTACAATGATAAGGACACCAGCGACGCTGATGATGATATTGTTGGTTCTTGTCTCCACGACATGTTCCAGTCAATATAGGAGTGAAAATATTCCTGCCGCTTCTTTGATTTGAGGGAGATAGGATGCCAGCTTACTCTGTATCAACAGAGTTTATAAACCTCGGTAATACTGACACTTTAGGTCGGATGCTGCTAGAGGGGAGGGCAATGTCCTGCACATTGTGGAGTATTTAGCAGTGTCCCTGGCCTCTATAGTTCAGTTCAGATCAGTCGCTCAGTCGTGTCTGGCTCTGCCACCCCATGGCCTGCAGCACGCCAGGCCTCCCTGTCCATCTCCAACTCCTGGAGCTTGCTCAGACTCATGTCCATCAAGTCAGTGAAGCCATCCAACCATCTCATCCTCTGTCGTCCCCTGCTCCTCCTGCCCTCAATCTTTCCCAGCATTAGAGGCTTTTCCAGTGAGTCAGTTCTTCGCATCAGGTGGTCCAAGTATTGGCGCATCAGCTTCACGCATCAATCCTTCCAATGAATATTCAGGACTGATTTCCTTTAGGATTGACTGGTTTGATCTCCTCACAGTCCAAGGGACTCTCAAGAGTTTTCTCCAAAATCACAGTTCAAAAGCATCAATTCTTTGGTGCTCAGCTTTCTTTATGGTCCAACTCTCATATCCATACATGACTACTTAAAAAAACATAGCTTTGACTAGATGGACCTTGTTGGCAAAGTAATGTCTCTGCTTTTTAATATGCTGCCTAGGTTGGTCATAGCTTTTCTTCCAAGGAGCAAGCATCTGAATTTCTTGGCTGCAGTCACCATCTGCAGTGATTTTGGAGCCCAAGAAAATAAAGTCTGTCACTGTTTCCATTGTTTCCCTGTCTATTTGCCATGAAGTGATGAGACCAGATGCCATGATCTTAGTTTTCTGAATGCTGAGTTTTAAGCCAACTTTTTCACTCTCCTCTTTCACTTTCATCAAGAGGCTCTTTAGTTCCTATTGGCTCTCTGCCATAAGGGTGGTGTCATCTGCATATCTGAGGTTGTTGATATTTTTGCTGGCAGTTTTGATTCCAGTTTGTGTTTCATCCAGCCTGGCATTTCCCATGATGCACTCTACATAGAAGTTAAATAAGCAGGGGGATGACATACAGCCTTGACATGCTCCTTTCCCAATTTGGAACCAGTCGGTTGTTCCATGCCTCTACAGTGGGAAAAGGCAAAACGCTAGGACACTGAAAGAGGAACTGCCCAGGTCGGGAGATGCCCAATATGCTACTGGAGATCAGTGAAGAAACAGCTTCAGAAAGAATGCAGAGATGAAGCCAAAGTGAAAACAACACCCATTTGTGGATATGACTGGTGATGAAAGTGAAGTCCGATGCTATAAAGAACAGTATTATATAGGAATCTGGTGATGAAAGTGAAGTCTGATGCTGTAAAGAACAGTATTATATAGGAATCTGGAATGTTAGGTCCATGAATCAAGGTAAGTTGGAAGTGGTCAAACGAGATGGCAAGCGTGAACAACAACATTTTAGGAATCAGTGAAATGGACTGGGATGGATGAGTTTTATTCAGGTAACTATAAGTCATTGAGAAGGACGTTGCAGCATGCCCGTGGCTCCCGGGACTGTGCTCATCGCCCCTGACCCTCACTGCTGGCCCGCACCTCTGTCCAGGACTCCTGGGCACTCCCAGGCAGGCCTGGCTCAGTCTCTTCTGGGGCCGCTGCTCCTTTCTCCCGGGTCCTGGTGTGCACAAGCTTTTGTTTGTTTCCTCCCAGAGTCTGATGGAAACGGTGACAGACTTTATTTTCTTGGGCTCCAAAATCACTGCAGCTGGTGACTGCAGCCATGAAATTAAATTTCTTATTCTTTGGAAGAAAAACTATGACAGACCTAGACAGCATATTAAAAAGCAGAGATATTACTTTGCCAACAAAGGTCCATCTAGTCAAAGCTATGGTTTTTCCAGTAGTCATGTATGGATGTGAGCATTGGACCATAAAGAAAGCTAGGTGCCAAAGCATTGAAAGCCAGTGCTTTTGAACTGTGGTCTTGAAGAAGACTCTTGAGAGTCCCTTGGACTTTAAGGAGATCCAACCAGTCAATTCTAAAGGAAATACAGTCCTGAACATTTTGGAAGGGCTGATGCTGAAGCTGAAACTCAAATGCTTTCACCACCTGATGCAAAGAACTGACTCACCGGAAAAGACCCAGATGCTGGGAAAGACTGAAGGCAGGAGAAGAAGGGGATGACAGAGGATGAGATGGTTGGATGGCATCGCCAACTGGATGGACATGAGTTTGAGCAGGCTTCAGGTGTTGGTGATGGATAGGGAAGCCTGGCGTGCTGCAGTCCATGGGGTCGAAAACAGTTGGACCCAACTGAGTGCCTGAACTGGCCTCCACCCCTCAGATGCCGCCCTTCCTCAAGTGCAGTAGTGACAGCCAAAATATCTCCACGCATGGCCCAAAATCCCTGGTGGCAGAGGGGAGCGTATGCCCCTTTGTCGATGGCGTCTGGTCTGTGTAAACCTCCAGTCTCTCTGTGATGGCCTCTCTCTCACTCCTGTAGACTCCTCAGGCTGCACAAATCGGTTTTCCTCCCCACTCTCTCTGTCTCCATCCTGTCTTGTCCCTGCATGCCCTTCCCCTTGTTGAAGGTCACGAGGTCAGGAGTGCCTATGAGCAGGAAGCCAGAAACTGCACAGACCTGGCCCTTAGGGACTGTTTGAGTCTGGTATTGAAACCCACATGGCTCTGCAGTCCCCCAAGTGAGAACACCTGCCTTCTTTCCCGGAGCTAGCTGCCGTGTGGTCCGCTTACCTTTAAACCCTGTGCAACCTACTCTGTGCTCCAGTCTGCTGGGCTTCGTAAGCATAGCAGCTTCTGGCAGAGAGTCTGATCTTTCAAATGACAGAGTCAAGGCTCTTAAAAATAAATAAATAAACTTGAACACAGCACATCAGATTTCACTTTGAGATGAATGGTGAGGAATCCATGGAAAGAATTTCAGAATCCTGAAACGAACAATTAAACGTAAAAGAGTATTGAGAAAAAAGCGTTATCCTCAAGCAGGAGACGTGCGGGCCAGTCAGAACAGTTAACGTGTGCTTGGGGCGTGTTTGGCCGCTTTAAGTAGCACAGGACACTGAGGGGGCCTAGCTTGCTGAGGGGTGTGTGCAGCGCAGGGTAACAGGGATCAGCGTGGCTCTTCTCGGGGGGCTTGCTACTGTTTGTTGGTCTCTGAGTCGTGTCCAACTCTCCGTGGCCCCGTGGACTGTAGCCCACCAGGCTCCTCTGTCCGTGGAATTCTCCAGGCAAGAACCCTGGAGTGGGGTGCCATTTCCTTCTCCAGGGGATCTTCCCCACCCACGATGGAACCTGGGTCTCCCGCAGACTCTTGACCAGCTGAGCCGCCAGGGAAGCTACTGCCGTCTCCTTAGTGGCCAGCTCTGGCTGCGGAGGTGGCCCAGCTGACGAGGGCTCGGCTGGTAAACAGGCTGGCTCGGCCCCTCCTCTCCTCCCCGGTGCAGCGTTCAGCGGATCCGATCGGACGCTCGCGGGCCCGCGGCGGGGTCAGCCTCCCAGGCTGCTTCAACGCTGCAGTCAGCCAGGCAGCGAGCAGTGAGGAGCAAGGCTCAGAAAGGAGACGCGCTGCCTCCTCCCGGCGTCCGTTAGCCCTTTGCCCTGCGCTGTCCAGCCTTTCAGTCTTCGTTACGCTCACACTCCTGAATCTTTCGCCTCTGTCCTGACATCCTCCTTAAAAGTCTGAGACAATGAGGACCTCTTCTTACCTCGCAGGCCTCGCAGGTCAGCACGCGTCCACTCAGGAAATCAGCTGCATCTCTTTGTCGGTCTTCCCTCCCCTCCCCTTCCCTGCCCCAGGCTCCAACACGGCTTTCCTCCCCACGGAATCTGAATATCGGAACACCGGCTTCCACTGAGACAACTGTCAGAGAACAATTGCGCTGAAGAGGCGAAAACAGGCGAAGGAGGCTGTTCAAGATGTTTTCCTGGTTTCAAAACTCTTGGCTTATCTCAAGGTTATGAAATGTACTCCTCCTAAATTTTATCTGCAGAATTATTTATAACAGAAAATTATGAAAACATGCAAAATATCTAGTTATAAAAATTGACTTAGAAACTGCATATCTGTTGCACATAATACTAGGTGGCCATTAAGAAATAATATGTGATGAAATGTGTTTATACTATACTAGTTGGTTGAGCAAAACATCTTATGAAACATGTTGGGAAATATGATGCTTTTTTGAAATACATGCAGCATGAAGGCTGAAAGAATACACACTATTTCTAAAGTAATTATCTTTGAATATTAATCTTGTTATCTATTATTGGTAGATGATTATTTTCTTTTTGCTGGCATCTGGCAGTATTTGCATAAGCATATGTTCTTATTGTAATAAAAAGAGTAGATCTGTTAAAACTAGGAGAAAGTAACAGTAAATTTGAAAATAAAGATTTTATCTCATTTCTTAGATTGTTAATGATAAAACATGATGTAAATACTAGTTATGATTTAACCAATACACCTGTTGTTCTCTGTAGCTGTTTATAAACACAAGAGGAGCATGCAGGACAGGGGAAATAGTTTGTTCTTTTATCTATCAAAGCCAAAGTTTAAAAATGTTTGTGGGTTTTAATCAGCTGTTGTTATCTGCTGCTTGCTGATGCCTGAATTTTTACCAATTGGCTGTGGTCCAGTTTGCAATTGCATATTTAATTAGCATATCAATTTATTCCCATTAGCACGCCTGTGCTATAGTAAATAATTCAGAATTTTCTTCAACCAGCAAACACAGCCACACTAACTCTTCAGCGTCTACGTTGACCAAGGAGATCCAGCGGGTGTGTGTGGCTTTCTCGAGCATTTCTCTCCTTTGGAAAACCATAGGGAACAGTGTAACTGGCTAGATCATCTCGCTCTGGGGACATGTGGATTATTCTTCAGGCCATTCACAAAGAACAGAACGGCAAAAAGAGCTTTGTAAATCTGTTGACCAGAATCATATTACTTCCAAAGTATCACCCTCAGTTTTAACTTTATTTGAATCTCTCAAGAGGTGACTCATTGGAAAAGACTCCAATGCTGGGAAAGACTGAAGACAAAAGGAGAAGGGAATGGCAGAGGATAAGGTGTTCGGATGGTGCCACCGATCCGATGGACATGACTCTGAGCGAATTCTGAGAGACAGTGGAAGACAGAGGAGCGTGGCGTGCCGCGGCCGTGGGGCCGCAGAGAGACGGGCACGACTGAGTGACGGCAGCAGAGGCACTTTTCCTGCCTTAGGTTAGACTTTGCGGTTTTTATGCCCTAAGTCCTTAATTTCTTTTAGAAATCAAGTTAAAGGTAATGAAAACTATCAGTCCTGGGTCTTCCCAAAGCAGCATGATGCAGGGCATGCTTACAGCAGCTAGCAGTGCCAACTTGGTGATACGCATGAATTCATTCAGCAGATGTTGTCCAGGCCGGATGATTTGCTCTTTGTGGGAATGAGATGGTTAATTTTACGTGTCAAATCAGTTGACCTAAGGGATGAGCTTAGGTCATAGCTGGCAAAACATTATTTCTGAGTGTGTCTGTGATCTGTGAGGGTGTTTCTGGGAGAGAACAGCATGTAGTTTGGTAAACTGAATAAAAGAGATCCATGCTCACTTCCTGACTCATCAGAGAGCCGAGGATACTGAGGATACAGGGTGTTAGTAGAGTCTGTGTGAAATGAAGAGAAAAGATTTCGTTTTATGCAGTGTTTTCACTGTCCTGGTAAGAACAAAACGCATATGCCTGTATGAACTACAAAATATCAGGTGTGTAATTTTGGTATTTCTGTACGTGAGCTAAATGCTTCTTTATTTGCATCTAAAATTGGCATTGTATAATATAAGAAGGAATGCTAAAATTTATGCTAATTTTAAAGTTTTCTTGATGGCTTTATTTTTACTTAGAATGACATTAAGTAGTAATACAAGCAAAGAATACTATGACAGGTCAAGAAAGATCATAAAAGAAGGTGAAGATCTTTATATTTTGGTGCCTTTAGCAGCACATGTTTGCTGGCTTTAGGGATCAGAGACCCTGCATTTTTATTCTGTACAGGGATCTGCAAATTATGGAGCTCATCCTACCAGTTAGAAACTCAAAGAGACTTTAATAGATAAACTTTTGGGGCTTCCCTGATGGCTCAGATGGTAAAGAATCTGCCTGTGATGTGGGAGACCCGGGTTCGATTCCTGGGTCAGGAAGATCCCCTGGAGGAGAGCCTGGCAAGCCACTCCAGT
The DNA here is from genome assembly GCA_006410935.1 of Redunca redunca. Classification (NCBI taxonomy): domain Eukaryota; kingdom Metazoa; phylum Chordata; class Mammalia; order Artiodactyla; family Bovidae; genus Redunca; species Redunca redunca. Next base: position 834,520 of record SJYQ01001363.1, read on the forward strand.
ATTCTTGCCTGGAAACTCCCATGGACAGGGGGGCCTGGTGGGCTACAGTCCGTGGGGTCGCAAAGAGTCAGACAGGACTGAGCGACTGACGCACTAAACAGGGAGAAACTGGGGAGGACACACCCTGGCCTCGTTCCCTTCCCACTCTCTGACCTCCTTCCAGTGCCCTCCTTGGCAAACCCCACAGCACGGCAGTCAGCGGGAGAGCCTGGGGGAGACAGCCCCCGGAGTCCTGACCTCAGAGCAACAAGACAGGCCAGGCAGGGGCATGAGAAGCGTCTGGGGGAAGCTGGCGATAACAGGGGTGTGATCAGAAGAAGAAGCCGTTGATCTTTTCCCCCAGTTCCCGGCACAGAGCTCCTTAGGCTCTCGGAGTCCCCTTGATAATAAGAACACCTTGCATGTGCTCCTGGCAGGGGAAACTGGAAAGCTCAGGAAGGGGGCTGATCCCCAGAAAGACCAAGACTGAGGCAAGATGAGAGCACCGTAGCCGTCAGCCCCACCCACCCCAGCCTCTAAGGCGGGGAGGAGCTGGCGCTGGAGTCAGGAGTCAGCGGCCCGGCTTCATCAGCCGCGCCCACAGGACGGAACCTCCGATTAAAAGCCCTAAACAGCGGGCTCAGAGGGCTTCCGGGCTGGTGAACACCTGAGGCCCCGGGGTGGGGACACAGGCGGAGAGGGCGCGGAGACCTTTCACCCCGTCCGTGTTCCTTGTCCCGTGTCTGCGCCTGAGACGCCGTGTTTATAGTGAGCAGGTAAATATGAGTGTTTCCTTGAGTTCCGTGAGTCGCTATTGAACCTGCAGGGTTATGTCAGGAAAACCTTTGAGTCTGTAGCTGACCTGGCAGAACGGTGCGCGCCCTGGGTGCCCCATCTGCAGCTGCTGTTGGAGGCAGAGGCAGTCTTATGAGCCTGAGCTCTTTCATCTGCGGCTTCAGTCTGGATGGTTCATGTCAGAACTGATTGTAATTGTTGACATGCAGTTAGTGTTAGATAATTGATTGGTGTTGGGGGAAAGAAAGAGACACAGTCTTTGGGTTGGAAGTGGTGTCAGAAAATGGCACCAGCCCATTGCCCTACTCATCGCCGTAGCTAGTGCTGAGCTCCCCACTAAGCGCGTTTTGTTTGTTTCCTTTCTGATCCTCACGGTAGGGCTAATGGACCGGCTGTTAGTAAGCTCATCAGGAAGTTACAGCTGGAGAGGCTGAAGCCGCATTTTCTCTAAGGAGCGGCTGTTGTGTGTCTGGTCAGAGTTCACACCTGCATTAGTCTCCCGCTGCTGCTGAAACAAGTTACTACAAACTTAGTATCTTGAAGAGAAAGCGAAAGTGAAGTCGCTCAGTCGTGTCCGACTCTTGGCGACCCCGTGGACTGTAGCCCACCAGGCTCCTCCATTCATGGCATTTTCCAGGCAAGAGTGCTGGAGTGGATTGCCATTTCCTTCTCCAGGGGCCCTCCCCAGCCCAGGAATCGAGCCCGGGCCTCCCGCACTGCGGGCAGACGCTTTACCGTCTGAGCCGCCGGGGAAGCCCGTACACTGAGGCAGCACCAATTTATTGTCTCAGTAGGCTAAAAGCAAGGTGTTGGTGGAGCTGCGCTTCTGAGGAGTCCGGGAGAGAGCCTGTTTCCGGGCCTTCTCCAGCTTCTGGAGGCCACTTCGTTCTTCAGCTCGCGGTCTCTCCTCGGGGTTAAACTCAGCACAGTAGCAGCTTCACGCCTCTGTCTCGTCTCTGTGCGTGTCTCTCTGTCTCCTTGTCTCTCTCTGACTTTCTCTCCTTCTTGTAAGAACTCTTGTGATTATACTGGACCCACTTAGATAATGACTGTTAATCTTCGCATCTCAAGATCCTTAACATAGCCGTGCACGCAGAGTCCCTCCGGCCACACGCCTAGGTTTCAGGGGGAGGATGCGGACATTTGGGGGCACCTCAGTTATGCCCATCACAACACCCAGCTCTCCCAACGTCTTCCAGTGCTAGATGGCAGACACTGACATTTGCTGCCGTCTTGAATTTTAGAGCTCAGGGTGTTTTTAAGCCTACATACTTGGAAGCTTTAGCTGCCAAAATCTGACTCAGTAGTTTTCAGTGAGAATCTGCGTTTCCGACTTCTCTTCAGAAGGCAGGATTTTCTTACGCTGAGAGGAAGGGTGGCTCCTGGAGGCTGCCCCGTCAGTGCGAGCTGTGGACTCGCTCGCTGCCGTCTTCACGGTTTCCTGCCCGCTCTCGACACGGAGGTCATGTGCGGGCCACTCGTCACCTCACCCCTGGTCCCTGGGGCATCGGGCCTTCCACCTCGGTCTCTGTCCTCTGCACTTTCTTCTTTCTTACTCATATCTGTCAGGCGGAGTTTGAAAGAATAAGCAAGTTTAGCACATGTGCCCGAAGGTGAATTTTCAGCTTTAAAAATCCAGGTATTGCCAAAATAGTTAAGCCCTACTGTGTCTAATTTGGGCATAGGTAAGCAAATAAGAAGAAAGGCAAAAACTCTACATGTAGGGATGGCCAGGGCATGAGTAGAATTTAGTTTGAAAGGCTTTTGAAAAGCAACCTTCTCTGTGTCTGGTGGAATGAAATGGAGCTTGTTAAAATAAGCCTTTTTCACGTTATTGAATGTCTGCCAGGAAGACACTCTGTTCTGAAAACTCAAGCCTCATGGTTTTGGAGGAGGAATCCTGCAGGCCTTTGCTGAAGTAACAGATACCCTGTCTACATTAAGCATATGGGGAAGGAAGTGTGTGTTATTTGTTGTTGCTACACAACAAGGCGTTTGCCATGGCCATTCTAGGTTGAGTAGCCTTTAACTCACGCTGTTTTGGACACGCAGCTAATTCACAAGCAAGTAGCCCTCACGCCGATTCCGCCTCTTCATCAGAAATGCTGGTGCCATGCTCAGTTATGTGGCCCGTGACACACCAGAGGCATGGCAGTTCAGGCTAATATACTGCGGCCCTTCCATGCTCTGTGTCAAATTAATGTGCCATGGAGTTACGCTTTGGCTCAAAAGCAAAGCCAGATAACTAGTCTCTGCCTCCCACTTATTAGCAGAAGACTGAGCTCGTTATGGCCCTTGTAAACTGGCAATATGCTCTGCAATGCTGCTCTGCCGAGTCTTGATCAGGAATGAGAGGCATCTTCCTGCCTTGGCAGGTTTTGTTTTTTCCTTTTTGTCCATCAAGTTCAACCCAGAGGCAAAAGAAATAGTAAATCATATTGCTGACCACCCCAAATCAGGCACCAAAATCAAAGTTAGCACTTATGTAACAGATGCTTTATGTCTAGAACCGGTTTAGCATTTTTTACACTCGTCTCTTACATAATAGTTCATGATGGAGGGAGTGTATGATATATCGGAATATACTGACCCGCAATAGGCTCCCTGGTGGCTCAGATGGTAAAGAACATGCCTGCATGTGGGAGACTGGGGTTCCATCCCTGGCTCAGAAACATCTGCTGGAGGAGGGCATGGCAACCCACTCCAGTGTTCTGGCCTGGAGAATCCCATGGACAGAGGAGTCTCGTGGCCTCAGTCCATGGGGTTGCAAAGAGTCAGATGGGACTGAGTGGCTAACACCCACACACGGAGCCGCGACAGAAGCTTATGGCACTCAGCAGATTTCGTTTTTCTTTTGTGCTGTAATCCTTCCTTGCTGTTTGTTCCGGAAGCTTCGCCTGCATTCCTTTCCCTCTCCCTCCAGGCCGTGGTGGTGGACATGTAATACAGATTAGCCCTGTAATACCACTGCATTCTTACTGTCAGTGAAGGAACCAGCAGCGGGCGCATGACCCAAGCAAAGTCAGCCAAAGCCCTTCTGGGGATAGACGTGTTTAGAATGATTTACAGGGGAGTTAAGGCCCTTTCCCCTTTTCTTGGTGTGCAGCTGATAACATGTACATCTGGGAACAAGAGTGAGATGAGCAAAGTGCTTAGGTCACAGAACCTAAGAAAGTAGTGACGTTTAGGGTCATGCAGGCGTGCAGAGTTGGTGCGTAAGCTCCTTAAGCGTACGCCCTAAGCTCCGGCCTTGGGAGACTCAGCCCGAGGGGGTGTGAGCCTGCGGTGCCTCAGCCCTTCCTGCATTCCTTCAGCAGGAGCTTCAGCATCAGCATCAGTCCTCTGAATGAATGTTCAGGGCTGATCTCCTTTGGGGTGGACTGGTTTGATTGGCTTACTGTCCAAAGAACTCTCAAGGGTCTTCTTCAGCACCACAGTTCAAAAGCATCAAAAGCATCAGTTCTTCCGAGCTCAGCATTCCTTACGGTCCAGCTCTAACATCTGCACATGGGCATAGTTTTGACTCTACGGACCAATGTCAGTAAAGAGATATGTCTGCTTTGTAACATGCTGTCTAGGTTTGTCATAGTTTTTCTTCCAAGGAGCAAGAGTCTTTTAATTTCATGGCTGCAGCCCCTATCAGCAGTGATTTTGGAGCCCAAGAAAATAAAGTCTGCCACTGTTCCCACGTTTTCCCCATCTCCATTGAGACACCCATTTCATATGAAGAGAAGGGAATCAAAAGGCTGAGTGGGCCTCCCCTCACACTCGCGGGGCCCGAGACAAGAGGGCAGATGCAGATCACAGAGCAGGTTAAAGGCTAAAGCTCATTTTTAACGTGTTTTTCTCATTGGGTCACTTTTAAGGTTCGTCAGTCTGGCTCCACTGGGTCTTGGTGGCTGCACGCAGGGCCTTCTTTGCATCAGGCTGGATCCGTTCAGTGCACGTGTGGCCTCTCTGCTTGTGACTCACGGGCTCTGAAGCAGCGGGCTCGGTCGCTCCAGAGCGTGTGGGATCTGTTTCCTGACCAGGGATCAGCCCACGTCCTCTGCATTGCCAGGGACTCTTTATCCCTGGGCCGCTAGAGAAGCCCCGAAGCTTTGTTCATTAAGCTCTGCCAATAGCCTAGCTGGCACCTGTGCCCAGGAACTACCGGTCACTTCCAGGGCCTCCCCTTCGTGACCTAGAGGTCAAAGGGGCTGAACCGCCTCCTGACCTTCCAGCCTTGCCGCCCGCGAGCCTGAGGGGAGCAGACTCCTGCGAGCTGTCGCGCCCGGGTGCCTCAGCGGCTCAGCCACTGAGAGGCCCACGGGAGGCCAGCACGGGACGGTTTCCTTCCTTCTTGCCCACTTTCCTGACAGAACTTCCAGGCTGTTCCAGAAGAGAAGCCCCGGATGCAGACGGGAGAGAAGGGCACAGGCGTCTGCTTCAGGCTTTAGGATTTACATCAAAGCTTCCCATCTGTCTTGTTGTTCCAAGACAGGAGCTCTAATTTTCTTCTCCTGATTTCCTGTTCACAAAACTTGCCAAACTTTAAAAAGTTGCTTTTATAGAGTTGAAAAGAAAAAAAAGCACAAAACAAATGTTTCACAGGCAGGGCCCTGAAGGTGCTACAGTCTGTACAGACAAGGGTCCTGCGGCCCGGAGGCGCTGAGAGGCGAGGCCGCGAGGTGTCCGGTCTCCAGCGCACAGGGCCCCTGAGCTGGAGCGACTTCAAGATGCTGCTAGAGGGTCCCCTAACGTGGGATTCTGAACATAAAGAGTCACTTCTCTGAGAAAGTGTTATAGGGGGACCTCAGGGAACCCCTGTTAAGGAGCCAAAGCATTTATTTCTCTCTTTATTTATTTATTTTTGTGTGTGGGAAATCAACCTGATTTTTATTTGTTATTAAAGATCTTGTGGTCTTTCTCTGAAAAGAATTTCAGAAATACGAAAAAAAAAAACAAAGACAATGCTCTCTACAGATTCTCTTATTGCTCCTCATTGCTAGGGTACCATGAAGGCTCTCCTTTATAATCTATTAAAGATTACATAGGAACAATTCTGTCAGTGTCCTCAATGAGTTAAGAGAGCTATGATTAGATTTTACCACTGACCCCTAATTTCTTCCCAGATGAAAAGCTAAAAGGGCTCCTGACTCCGTTTCTCATTAGGAAGGTTGATCTAGTACTGGAGTGTAGCTGGGTTGGAGATGCCAGAGAGCGGGCCAGGCGCTGCTTCCGGCGCGTCTGGGGTGGGGTCTCTGCAGGAGACTGATGTTCGCATCTGGGTGCTGGGCTCACCGAGGCAGGTGGCTGTCGCCCTAATCTCCTGGATCCTGGAGAGAACGAGAGCGTGGAGGAAGGATGGATTTGCTCTCTGCCTGAGGGGGGGCCTCTGGCTTCCGCCCTTGGACGTTGACCCTCTTCAGCCTGAGGCTGCTGGCTCCCTCGGCCCCCGGGCCTTCAGACTCGGGCTGAGTTAGAGCTCCTACTCTCCTGGACCCCTGGCTTGCCAACGGCAGGGGCTTCTCAGCTTCCATCATCATGCGTGCCAGCCCTTCACGACACATATCTGCCCATCTTCCTATCTATCTAGGCTCTGGAGGTGGCTCTAGCGGGAAAGAACCCACTTGCCAGTGCAAGAGACTGAGGCCTGAGTTCCGTGCCTGCGTCAGGAAGACCCCTGGAGAAGGGCGTGGAACCCCCCAGGATTCTGCCTGGAAAATTCCACAGACAGAGGAGCCTGGCGGGCTACAGTCCATGGGGTCTCAAAGAGTCGGACACGACTGAGTGACTGAGTACACACCCGTCTATCTATTTGTCTATCTATCTCAAATTGGCTCTATTTCTCTGAACAACCCTGCCTAATACGCCCATCAGAGTGGTGACTTGATCTGTGTTGACTGAAGCTTGACTGCCCTTGACTGTATGTTTTTCATTCTCCACTTCTTATTTACTTATTCTTGTTGATGTACTCATCATCCACTCTTAACGTCTGACCAAACTGAGCGAGCTCTGGTGTCCAGAACCCTGTAGACTGTGGGAGCATTCCACCTTCAAACTGAGAGCAGATGAAACTTGAAGGACGAACAGGAGCTAGCCAGGTGAAGGTCAGGGGATGTCAGTGGAGAAGGGAGTCCTTGCCAGACAAAGGAATGTCAAAGAGGGCTTAAGGCAAGGAGGAGTTTAGCAAATTCAAGGTACGGAAAAGTGTCCCCAAAGGGAAGAGTAAGACGTGGAGAAGGAGGAGTGGGGCGGAGGAGGAAGGGTTGGTTAGGAGAGAAAGAGAAAGAGGTTTGCTGAGGCTGGAGAAGTGGACGGGGTTCTGCCAACTAGGAACTGCTAACCTCACCTGGGGAAGACCTTGCATATTACATCAAATGCATCAGGAAGTCACTGATGGGTTTTAAAGATATGTCTAATAAGATCTGGCTTAAGCGTTTTAAAACTCATTTTGTGATTGAAGGAGAAACAGAGTGGGTCCAGCTGAGATCCAGGTTGGATTAGGGTGATGAACACGGGTGCGTTAGAAATGGAACGACCTGCCTATCATGCGCATGTGACGTATTATGCATGTAGTATGAATAACATGTTACATGACATGAATGTATATTTACATGGAGTGAACTTCTTTCTCTTGTGTCTGAGTTCTGGGCATATTTCTTACAGTCATTTTCTCTCCCTGCCTTTCCTTCTCAGATGTTCAGCCCAGCTTTACCTGTGACATGGAAGAGGCCAGCTATGGTAGGAGGGCTGTTTTAGCTTCATGTCAGATTAGAAGCACAAAAAGTTCCCTGGGTCACAGAACTGGCTTCATAGACTGTTGGAGTTTTAAAAATAACCCTGTAGACCAACTTGTGCATGAAATGAGCTCAAAGAACAGAGAACACAAAGCTTTGGGAAATGTGAACACCCCTCCACCTCTCTACCATCCATGCAGCTTTAAAATTTCATACTCAAGACAGATCAAGAACAAAGGCTGTTTCTACACAAGCGAAAGAATTGTGCGAGAGGACAGTTACCTTCCCAATCCTATCTGCAGCTTTGCCTGAATTACCTGTATGATTTAGGTAAAAATATAATTATCCAGATTAGAATTAGAATATTGAGACTTTTATTTGCACATAAAAATAGCCATTCAGCAGTCTTTGACATCTCTTTTCTGTTTTCATCTTTTTCCTCCTCCTAGAAAAAATACTGGGAGAAATCATAAGAAATTCAAAATTACCTTACTCCAGTATTTATCAATCAAACACTTTGTCATGGATAGTGTTAACCAAAGCTCTAGCAGGATATATCATGGGATTTGGAAGTCTTATCCTAAAGCAAACTTCATCTCAAAATATGAGCTTGTGCATGATTTGATAAAATACTTCCTCCCTCACTGGAGAAGAATCCAAAGGCAAATGTAAACAGAAATTAAAATGAAGAATCATTTAAAGCAGAGAAATGCCAAATGACCAGCTTCTGTGTTGTGCTGGGAGTATTGAGTTTCCTGGTATTCAAAAAAATGACTGTGTTCACCATAGTAGTACTGCCTGAATCCACTGAATGTCTTCTAATCGACAGATCTTTGTAACTTATCAGTATTCTAGTATGCATCTGTCCAGAGAGTCTTTCATTCTCACAATAATTTTGCTTTGGGATGGTTAATTCTTAGGCCTACAGAGTGGGGGAAGTGTGTCCTGTGCCCTGAAAAGTGACCGGCACCATCTCTGGTCTCTGCCCACTAGATACCCACAGCGCCCACTCCCATCATGAAACGCATCTCTCAGTTCAGTTCAGTTCAGTCACTCAGTTGTGTCTGATACTTTGTGACCCCATGAATTGCAGCACGCCAGGCCTCCCTGTCCATCACTATCTCCCGGAGTTCACTCAGACTCACGTATCGAGTCGGTGATGCCATCCAGCCATCTCATCCTCTGTCGTCCCCTTCTCCTCCTGCCCCCAATCCCTCCCAGCATCAGAGTCTTTTCCAATGAGTCAACTCTTCACATGAGGTGGCCAAAGTACTGGAGCTTCAGCTTTAGCATCATTCCTTCCAAAGAACACCCAGGACTGATATCCATTAGGATGGACTGGTTGGATCTCCTTGCAGTCCAAGGGACTCTCAAGAGTCTTCTCCAACACCACAGTTCAAAAGTATCAATTCTTTGGCGCTCAGCCTTCTTCACAGTCCAACTCTCACATCCATACATGACCACTGGAAAAACCATAGCCTTGACTAGACAGACCTTTGTTGGCAAAGTAATGTCTTTGCTTTTTAATATGCTGTCTAGGTTGGTCATAACTTTTCTTCCAAGGAGTAAGCGTCTTTTAATTTCATGGCTGCAGTCACCATCTGCAGCGATTTTGGAGCCCAAAAAAATAGTCTGACACTGTTTCCACTGTTTCCCCATCTATTTCCATTAAGTGATGGGACCAGATGTCATGATCTTAGTTTTCTGAATGTTGAGCTTTAAGCCAACTTTTTCGCTCTCCTCTTTCACTTTCATCAAGAGGCTCTGTAGCTCCTCTTCACTTTCTGCCATAAGGGTGATGTCATCTGCGTATCTGACATTACTGATATTTCTCCTGGCAATCTTGATTCCAGCTTGTGCTTCTTCCAGCCCAGCATTTCTCAAGATGTACTCTGCATATAAGCTAAATAAGCAGGGTGACAATATGCAGCCTTGACATACTCCTTTTCCTATTTGGAACCAGTCTGTTTTTCCATATCTAGTTCTAACTGTTGCTTCCTGACCTGCATATAGGTTTCTCAAAAGGCAGGTCAGGTGGTCTGGTATTCCCATTTCTTTCAGAATTTTCCACAGTTTATTGTGATCCACACAGTCAAAGGCTTTGGCACAAGACCGCAGCTTTGTCTAATTCAGTGAAACTAAGCCATGCCCTGTAGGGCCACCCACGATGAGTGGGCATGGTGGAGAGGTCTGACAGATTGTGGTCCACTGGAAAAGGGAATGGCAAACCACTTCAGTATTCTTGCCTTGAGAACCCCATGAACAGTGTGAAAAGGCAAATTTATAGGATCCTGAAAGAGTAACTCCCCAGGTCAGTAGGTGCCCAATATGCTACTGGAGATCAGTGGAGAAATAACACCAGAAAGAATAAAGGGATGGAGCCAAAGCAAAAACAATACTCAGCTGCGGATGTGACTGGTGAGAAGCAAGGTACGATGCTGTAAAGAGCAATATTGCATAGGAACCTGGAATGTCAGGTCCATGAATCAAGGCAAATTGGAAGTGGTCAAACAGGAGATGGCAAGAGTGAACGTTGACATTCAAGGAATCAGCGAACTAAAATGGACTGGAATGGGTGAATTTAACTCAGATGACCATTATATCTACTACTTCAGGCAGGAATCCCTTAGAGGAAATGGAGTAGCCATCATGGTCAACAAAAGAGTCTGAAATGCAATACCTGGATGCAATCTCAAAAACGACAGAATGATCTCTGTCCGTTTCCAAGGCAAACCATTCAATATCACAGTAATCCAAGTCTATGCCCCAACCAGTAATGCTGAAGAAGCTGAAGTTGAACAGTTTTATAAAGACCTAGAAGACCTTTTGGAACTAACACCCAAAAAGGATGTCCTTTTCATTCTAGGGGACTGGAATGCAAAAGTAGGAAGTCAAGAAACACCTGGAGTAACAGGCAAATTTGGCCTTGGAATGCGGAATGAAGCAGGGCAAAGGCTAATAGAGTTTTGCCAAGAAAATGCACTGGTCATAGCAAACACCCTCTTCCAACAACACAAGAGAAGACTCTACACGTGGACATCACCAGATGGTCAACACCGAAATCAGGTTGATTATATCCTTTGCAGCCAAAGATGGAGAAGCTCTATACAGTCAGCAAAAACAAGACCAGGAGCTGACTGTGGCTCAGATCATGAACTCCTTATTGCCAAATTCAGACTTAAATTGAAGAAAGTAGGGAAAACCACTAGACCATTCAGGTATGACCTAAATCAAATCCCTTATGATTATACAGTGGAAGTGAGAAATAGATTTAAGGGCCTAGATCTGATAGATAGAGTGCCTGATGAACTATGGAATGAGGTTCGTGACATTGTACAGGAGACAGGGATCAAGACCATCCCCATGGAAAAGAAATGCAAAAAAGCAAAATGGCTGTCTGGGGAGGCCTTACAAAAAGCTGTGAAAAGAAGAGAAGCGAAAAGCAAAGGAGAAAAGGAAAGATACAAGCATCTGAATGCAGAGTTCCAAAGAATAGCAAGAAGAAATAGGAAAGCCTTCCTCAGTGATCAATGCAAAGAAATAGAGGAAAACAATAGAATGGGAAAGACCAGAGATCTCTTCAAGAAAATTAAAGATACCAAGGGAACATTTCATACAAAGATGGGCTCGACAAAGGCCAGAAATGGTATGGACCTAACAGAAGCAGAAGATATAAAGAACAGGTGGCAAGAATGCACAGAACAACTGTACAAAAAGATCTTCATGACCAGGATAATCACAATGGTGTGATCACTCACCTAGAGCCAGACATCCTGAAATGTGAAGTCAAGTGGGCCTTAGAAAGCATCACTATGAACAAAGCTAGTGGAGGTGATAGAATTCCAGTTGAGCTGTTTCAAATCCTGAAAGATGATGCTGTTTAACTGCTGCACTCAATATGCCAGCACATTTGAAAAACTCAGCAGTGGCCACAGGACTGGAAAAGGTCCGTTTTCATTCCAATCCCAAAGAAAGTCAATGCCAAAGAATGCTCAAACTACCGCACAGCTGCACTCATCTCACACGCTAGTAAAGTAATGCTCAAAATTGTCCAAGCCAGGCCTCAGCAATACGTGAACCATGAACTTCCAGATGTTCAAGCTGGTTTTAGAAAAGGCAGAGGAACCAGAGATCAGGTTGCCAACATCCTCTGGATCATGGAAAAAGCAAGAGAGTTCCAGAAAAACATCTATTTCTGCTTTATTGACTGTGCCAGAGCCTTTGACTCTGTGGATCACGGTAAACGTGCCTCTAGGCTTTGCCAGTGGCCTCTGCGGGCAGAACTGCTCCTGGTTGTGAAACATGGTGCAGAGGACGTCGCAGGAGCTTTGACAACCAAATCTGAATTTCTTCGTGAGGAATTTCCTCTGTTCATCAAGATAAATTCATGTGCCTATTCTCCCATCATAAAATCTGGCCTTACTGCCTGTTGCTCACTCAGTCCTGTCTGACTCTGTGTGACTCCATGGATAGCAGCCCGCCAGGCTCCTTTGTCCATGGGATTCTCCAGGCAAGGATACTGGAATGGGTTGCCACGCCCTCCTCCAGGGGATCTTCCCTATCTAGGGATCGAGCCTGCATCTCTTATCTCCTCGACACTGGCAGGCAGGTTCTCTACCACCAGCACCATCTGGGAAGCCCCAGAACTTTGAGGCTTCTAGCAAGCTGTTCATTTGGCCCTCAGTTCTGAGTATGGATTGGACAGTCTTTATCTGAGCTGACTTGGTTTATTTCTGCTAGTCTCCACACTGCACCTGTGATCATCGGTGGCCTGACTGGGTCTCAGTAGCTTAGGATGTCTTCACTCACTTATCTGGCTGATGGCAAACCGTTGGAAGGGACAGACATGCAGTGTGCATCCCATCTACAGGCTGAACCTGGGTCTCTTCCTATGATAGGCACAGGCGTTCAAAATAATAAAGGGTAAGCCTCAAAAGAACAAGGGCTTTCTAAGCATCTGTCTGTGCCATAATGTGAATATTTCATTGACCAAAGGAAATCATACGGCCTATCCAGGTTCAAGGGCTTGAGAAATAGATTGTGTTTCTTGATGGGAAGAATTATATCCTCACATTGCAAGGGATGCAAAAGGGAAGAATTAGTAGCCTCTTACGCATTCTATCACAAGTTTATTAAAAAAAAATCATTCCGAGCTTGGAATTAGTTTTGAAGATCAGTTGGTTTAACATGTATTACTCGATTACCACCAAACTTCTGCTCAGCAGGTTCTAAGCAGATGTGGCAGCCACGTTTCTCTACTTCTTTCACTGCTTTGCCTCATCTGCTGTGAATTTGCTCACACACGTTTTGTGGTCTGGCATAAGCTTGGCTGTTAAGTTAAAGGAGAGTGTAGTACTGCCACAATCCCGATCATGCCTACTATGTGGAGAATACCTTTTATACCAGTGATTTGTCTTGACAACTAAGCCTGATTCAAAATTTCTGCAAGACGGACTTTGATTTTGTGTGATTCCGAATAAAATATTTTAATACTTTAGAGACACTAGAGTTATTTCGAATTTTCCATAAGGTCAGAGTTTTTGATGTAATTGCATGATATCAGTTTCTCCTAAAATGCAGCCATGATGATAATCACAGATAAAGCAAAAGTGGTCTTATTCCCAGTGCTTCATAAAAATGAATTAATCTAACAATATGAGTTTAGCGCATTTGGGGATTGCAGTGTGTTATTGCTTGGCATATAATACTTGATGGCGCAGAACAATTTATTATAGCTTTAAAATAATTTAATAGATCTTAATGAAAGTCAAATAAAACTTTTGCACAGTCCTTGAAATACTTCTAATAAAAGGAACATAGTTTTAAACCCTCTGTTTCATAGTCTGTCTCCACCGCAAGGCGACAGGCGTCTGGAGAAGGGAGTCCCTTAGTATAGTGCCCTAGACTAGAGAGTAAGGTCCTCTGTGTTTCCCTGAACTGACATTTACCAAATAACAGAGCATTAACAGCTTGGTTAGTGGTGAGATAAGTGTTGTCCTTGATTTTTCTTTTTATGGTAAATTCTGTAAGTTAGGCACCATAAATAGCATCTCTTATTAATTTATTCAGAAACATTATTGAGTCCGTATTGTGAACTCAGGTGCTGTGAAAAGTCTAACAGATACCAACAGGAATAATGAATTAGCAGATACCAACAGGAATAATGAATAGTCTTTGTAAATACGCAGCTCACATTATAGAAGTGGTAATAAATATAATGATTGAAATCACTATTAACACACGCACGTATCACTGTTGAGCCGCTGAACACAGGGCAATGAGACTTAGGTGATCGAGTGCCTCCTGGTGCTGGAATGTGAGTCCCATGAGTGTAAAGTTGCTCTCCACTCCACCTCCAGAGACCCAGAGTAGTCCTCGGCACAAAGTCGGCAGAGGGACAATATAGTTTGAATGAAGGATGCCAGGTCCTGAAGATGTAAGTTCTCACTGTCAAGCAGCTAGATGGGCGAGAAGGAACATCCACACGCCAGCTTAGCGAAGAGTGATGACAGGTTTGAGAATGTTGCCCACTAGGAAAAAGACAAGAAAAGCCGAAAGCTGCGATGTCGTCATCCATGGTCATTGCTAAAACCGGTGCTCAAATCCTAGCTTTCCAACTTGCTTTAAATAAGAATACAAAGTACAATGAATAGGCAACTTAGTCAGAAGGATTATACATCAAGGAATGGGGACATAGGGAGTCACCATTTCATCTGATCAATTTGTGAAAACTACATCTCCCCTAAAACAAAACATAAAATAAAATTCAGTGTTACTCAACAATGATTTCTCACCAACCACAATTTCTTTGTAGTTATTACTGGATTAGTCTGCAGATACACAGGAAGACTGTATTTAAATATGATTTTAAACTATTTCTATTGAGCATGATACCTGAGCATACTTTTACCTGACCAGTTTCATGCCAGAGGAAGCTAATTCATGTTGTCACTTGTATAATAATTACTGCATTTACGAGACAGTTTGAGACTCAGTCTGGTACTATTTTCTTTTTAGTGTGCAACAATAGTGTAATTTAGCTACTCATTATATATGGCTGTTAGAGGAAGTATGGAAACATTTTGGGATAAAAACTTTCGAAATCCAGTGACTTAGTGTCTCTATTAAGGCCACTTTAAAGTCTTACAGTGTTCATGCCAACGTGTGTCTAGCCCAGGAAGCGAGTCTGTTCTGGTGAGAGCGCCATGGGCATGAATGTGAGCACTCTGCTGTGGGATTCTGGGCAGCTTCCTTCTTGAATTATTGTTCTAGTGAGGCCGAGCTTGCTGAGATAAAGCACCTTTGGGACTGAGACTGGAAACAGATGTGACATCCTATCCTTTTACATTTTGGAGGCCATTATTTGCCTGGGTTGGCACAATTGTTGTTGGCAAATTGAGAGTATTTATCTAGAGTTTAAGTCACAAATCTGCTCAGTGATTCATACAGGAAAAATTCCCAGAGACTCAGGGAGTAGTGTGGGACAGCTGGATGTGAAAATGTCAGCAGCTGTTCAAAATGCCTGACTTTAGCACAGTGTAAGTCCAGACAGAGCCCGAGATCATCTGTGTGGGTCAAAGTAACTGGCTGGCATGAAAGGCAACAGGAATTATCCAGAAAACATTGACAGTGATTGACAGCTAGTATTCATTTTTGAGACCTCTTTCGCTACTTTTCTTCCTTTTGAGAAGTGATACATCTTTTGGGGGCTTTCCCAGGGTGGCTTAATGGTAAAGCATCCGCCTGCCAATGGAGTAGACGTGGGTTCAAGCCTTGTGTCAGGAAGATCCCATTTAGTAGGAAATGGCGACCACTCCGGTACTCTTGCCTGGAGAATCCCGAGGACAGAGGAGCCTGGTGGGCTGCAGTCCATGGGGTCGCAAAGAGTCAGGCATGACTGGGCACATGTGCACACACATACAGCTTTTCAAAAACAAAAGTAACTATGCCACAGACAGTCAGAGTGCTGAAGCAGATACCTAGCTGACGCTTCAGTCATTAACCCTTTGGTAAAAGCTTGACTAGCAGGTCAGAAACCCAGGGCTGTTGACATTTGAGTAATATGGATTGGAACTGTGCGAGTCCACTTATACTCAGAGTTTTTTCAAGAATATGCTGGAAAATGGTGTGTGGGGGGGGAGATTTTTGACAATTTGAAAAACTCCAGAGATGAACCACAGAAACTGTAATTGTGCCATTTACAGTTCCCTCATAATTGAGAAATTGTGTATCAGCCTGCCATCGCCGATTGCTTTAACACAGCAGCGCTCCCAACACACAGCAGTGCTCCCAACACACAGCAGTGCTCCCAACTCTGTGAGGATTGTGGTGGTGGAACTGCAGAATCGTGACATCCCTTCACCAGCGCTCAGGCGAGGCTGTGTGCATCCGTGCCGCGCCGTCACTCAGCAGAGTTTGACTCTCTGTGACCCCATGGACGGCAGCCCACCAGGCTCCTCTGTCTGTGGGATTCCCCAAGCAGGAATACTGGAGTGGGTCGCCATGCCCTGCTCCCGGGGAATCGTCCTGACCTAGGGACTGAACCCGTGTCCCCTGTGTGTCCTGCACTGGCAGGCGGATTCCTTACCACTTGAGACGCCAGGAAGCCTCCACAGGCCAGGCGACCCGAGGCCACTGTCTCAGTTACACTAGGGGGCCATGAAACAGTCATACTGTGGCTTCTTCCCCGTCAGTCACTGTTACGCCTGTAAGCAAATGTGGGTTTCTTCTCACACTGTCTTTTCACTTTTGATGTCTAGTGTTAGTAGCACATGTGGTATCTACAGTGTTTCGATCATGAATTTGGTGCAGGTACTGACGGACACTCGTCTTGTGAACAGATGACACACACTCACAGTACAGTACTTATATCTGCATTTTTCTTCCTTGTGGTTTTCTTAATAATATTTCCTTTTCTCTAGCTTACGTTATTGTAAGAATTCAGTAAATAACATGCATGCGTTTGCGTGTGTGTGTGTGCGCATGTGTGTGTGCACATGTGTGTGTGTGTGTGCACACGTGCTCAGTCATGTCTGACTCTTCGTGACCCCAAGACTGTAACCTGCCAGGCTCCTCTGTCCATGGTTTTTCCCAGGCAAGAACACTGGAGTGGGTTGTCATTTCCTTCTCCAGGGGATCTTCCTGACCTGGGGACTGAACCCGTGTCTCCTGCATCTCCAGCACTGCAGGGAGAGTCTGTTGCCACCGAGCTGTTGGAGAAGCCCGATCTGTAATACACAGGACCTACAAAGCCCGCACCCGCTACGTTATCAGCGAGGCTACCGGCCAGCTGGAGGCCATTAGTAGTGAAGTTCTGGGTGAGATAACAGTTATATGCAGTTTTTTGATTGTGCGGGAGTCAGGGTCCCTAATCCTTGAATGTTTCAAGGGCCAACTCTATTAATAAAAGTTCAAAAGGAAATCCAGGGTCCAAGGAATCCATGATCCAAATGATTAAAAGACGGCAAGTACAGCAAACCCCATTTACACTTCTGTGCCCATGGCAGGCATTACTAATCTATTGGACACGCTTTGCTACTGCCCTGAGAAGGTACACCTTTCAATCCCATCCTACACGTGCCAGCTCAGAGGGTGAAGTCTACTTACTACCTCTGATCAAAAAGGAATTAGCTTAAGTGATTTAGTTCACTTTTCCAGAAGGATCAGAGCGCGCATCCATACAATGGCTGCCCTTGAATTTGTGTTCTGTCTTTTATCAGCCAGGCTTCCTGGCGGCTCAGCAGTAAAGTATCTGTCTGCCAATGCAGGAGACATGAGTTTGACCCCTGGGTCAGGGAAGATCCCCTGGAAGAGGAAGTGGCACCCCACTCCAGTGTTCTTGCCTGGAGAATCCCATGGAAAGAAGAGCCTGGTGGGCTACAGTCTGTGGACTTGCACAGAGTCAGACACAACTGAGCACACACTCACACTCACTTATTTAGCACCAACCACGGGTGGGGTCTTCGCAGTCTCTGCTGAGGATGTGGCCTCCAGATGAAAAGAATCTTCCAAACTCAGTGGCTCTCAACAATGGTTCTGCCACTCTCAGAGAAATGGTGCATTTTGCCAAAGTAGATCTGCTAGACTCGAATTATTCTGCTGACTCACATCACACGGAAGCGTATCTGTTTCCTGTCGTGTTGGATTCCATGAGCATAGTTGAATCTCATTTATTATTTCAATAATAGGTGCTTTTATGTGTTCTGGGAATCTGAGAAAATGTTGTTCTTCGTAAAACTCCGTTACCTACGGGGAGAATGTGTTACGTTCTGGATGAGACATTCTGTTACAAGCTGGCCCCTGAGCAAATGTTTTTGCAGATTATTTACAGACAAGTTACACTTTGCTTCTTCTGTCATTTACCAGCGAGCCTGTGACTCTGAACTGTCTGCTGTTTGTCACCGTATTCGTTTGCTCTTTTGCGAATGTTAATATCGCCCGCTTATATTCAGGTTTCTATCTGAATGTAGCCAAGCAGTTTTGGATCTTGCCAAATTCTCCTCTGTGTTTCTGCTGTCACTGTTACCATTCTCTTATTGCCGTGTTATAACTTTAAAGATTATCCATCAGCAGCAAAAGACATTTTGTTTAATATGACCTGATCTTCAAGAGCTTTCTTCACATTTTTCTTCCTCTTTGGGGAAGAGTAGTATTGAACATTGGAGAAGGCAATGGCACCCCATTCCAGTACTCTTGCCTGGAAAATCCCATGGACAGAGGAGCCTGGTGGGCTGCAGTCTGTGGTTGCGAAGAGTCGGACACGGCTGAGCAACTTCACTTTCACTTTTCACTTTCATGCATTGGAAAAGGAAATGGCACCCCACTCCAGTGTTCTTGCCTGGAGAATCCCAGGGACGGGGGAGCCTGGTGGGCTGCCATCTATGGGGTCACACCGAGTCAGACACGACTGCAGTGACTTAGCAGCAGCAGTATTGAAAATGGCCAACACCATGCATGAGTAAGTTATGCTATGAAAATCTTAGTGGAGTGCAATAGGACCTCATGGTCCTATTTGAGTTCAGAGAGAGGTTTTATCTTAAACGTAATTTTTGAGGCTTCTTTTTTCCCAAATAGCCCATGATTTGTACATAAGTGATCATTGTTTCACATTATGCTGAGCCAGCTGTATTTTTAGTTATGTATACTCCATGTAAAAATGTCATTTTATTAAATGCACTTATTTATTAAATATAGCTTAAACAAATGTGAAAATAAAATAAAAATATGATTAACAGGCTAATGTAGCATTTAAAATGTATTAAGCAATATTAATGATTGTTATTAATCAAAGTTTTCCCTGTTTTTTCTCTTTGACATTGGCTGAAATTGGTTTGGAA
>SJYQ01001363.1:854553-867137 GCA_006410935.1 Redunca redunca
AAAACGAAGATCATGGCATCCGGTCCCATCACTCCATGGGAAATAGATGGGGAAACAGGGGAAACAGTGTCAGACTTTATTTTTGGAGGCTCCAAAATCACTGCAGATGGTGACTGCAGCCATGAAATTAACAGACGCTTACTCCTTGGAAGCAAAGTTATGACCAACCTAGAGGGCATATTAAAAAGCAGAGACATTACTTTGCCAACAAAGGTCCGTCTAGTCAAGGCTATGGTTTTTCCTGTGGTCATGTATGGATGTGAGAGTTGGACTGTGAAGAAAGCTGAGTGCCGAAGAATTGATGCTTTTGAACTGTAGTGTTGGAGAAGACTCTTGAGAGTCCCTTGGACAGCAAGGCGATCCAACCAGTCCATTCTGAAAGAGATCAGCCCTGGGATTTCTTTGGAAGGAATGATGCTGAAGCTGAAACTCTATTGGAAAAGACTCTGATGCTGGGAGGGATTGGGGGCAGGAGGAGAAGGGGACAACAGAGGATGAGATGGCTGGATGGCATCATGGACTTGATGGACGTGAGTCTGAGTGAACTCCGGAAGTTGATGATGGACAGGGAGGCCTGGCGTGCTGTGATTCATGGGGCCGCAAAGAGTTGGACAGGACTGAGCAACTGAACTGAACTGAACTGAACTGAAACATTTTGATGAGCAAATCAGTGCTAATTTTATTTTTTAATAATTTTTATATATGTGTCCTCTTGTATGATGTATGTGCATGTATATGTATGTGTATATATTTCATAGCTGTGAAGTGTTGTGTGTGTGAGTAAAAGTCTTTGTCACTCAGTTGTGTCCAACTCTTTGTGAGCATATGGACTGTAGCCTACCAAGCTCCTCTGTTCATGGAATTCTCTAGAAACCAGTTCTGGAGTGGGCAGCTATTCCCTTCTCCAGGGTATTTTCCTGACCCAGGTATCAAATCTGGTTCTCCTGCATTGCAGGCAGAGTCTTTACCATCTGAGCCGCCGGGGAAGCCATGGAAGATGGACGTGTAGTATGTTCTGTGGCTTTAAATATATGTGATTTTAGTGTCTTTTGTCTTGGTTGAAATATTTGTTTCCTTCCCCTTTTTTATGCATCAAATAGAACATTTTTTTTTCCTAGAAAATTCCCTGTTATTCCACTGAGTATAAATTCTAAACTGGTAATGATTTTTTGTCATCATTTGAAGATACTATTTTTGAAGTCATCTGACTTTCACTGTAGCTATAGAAAAGTCAGCTGTTGATCTAGTCAACTTTGTTTTGTAGGTAATTTTTTTGTTTTGTTTTTTAATTTTTATTTTTACTTTATTTTGCTTTACAATACTGTATTGGTTTTGCTATATATTGACATGAACCACATAAAATTATCTATCCTGCTTCCTTTTTAACTTTTTTGCCATATTTTTCTATCCGTTTCTGGGCATAAGTAGCATATTTATATTTATCTTTCAGTTCCCTAATTCTGTCTTCATCTGACATACTTATGAATAACCTGTACATTTAGAAATGTTCGTTTGGAATGAACTTTCCCACTGAGATGTGTCCTTTGCTTCCTTTTTAATGTACAGTCAGTTTCCTCGTTCCTGGTTGATATTTTCCCTTGATCTCCTGCTTCTTTAAGCATATGCCATGCGTTTACTTCCTATCCTGTGTTTGATGGTTTCAGCACCTGGTGCGCTGTGGAGCGGACCTATTGTTTGGTTCGGCAGCTCTCTCTCACTGTACCTGGTTCCCCGTATTCGCTGATGTTCAGTACGTGGTGTTCAGCACGGTCCCTCGTTTGCGGAAGCCTTGTCTCTAGGCTTCTATGAGGCTTGGTTTGAGAACATGCTACCTAGTGAGGACTTGCATTTGTTACTGCAGCATCTGGAGGTTCTACTACACCGAGACTGCTCGCAAAAGATTCCTGGGGTTGAAACGTTTCTATCACACAGAATAAGTGGATGCAAACCCTGACTCCGTGGAAGGGCCAGTTGCACACGCACTTTCCGGGAACAGGTCTTCCGTCTCCGGCAGTTGTTCAGTCACTGAGTCCTCTGACTCTTTGTAGCCCCACGGGCTGCTGCACACTAGGCTGCTCTGCCTTCCACTGCCTCCTGAAGTTTGCTCAGATTCATGTCCCTGAGTCAGCACTGCCATGTAACCATCCCGTCCTCCGTCTCCCCCTTCAGTCCCCTCTTGCATCAGGGTCTGTTCCAATGAGTCGGCTCTTTGCATCAAGTGGCCAAAGTATTGGAGCTTCAGCACCAGCCCTTCCAGTGAGTATGCAGGGTTGATTTCCTTTAGGATTGACTGTTTTGACCTCTTTGCAGTCCAAGGAACTCTCAAGAGTCTTCTCAAACACCACAGCTCAAAAGTATCGGTTCTTTGGTGTTCAGCTTTTTTATGGTTCAGCTCTCACACAGAGCCAAAACTGATTCAGACAAGTGTCTTTGACTACTTTTGTGAAATGGGATGGGTTATTTTTACTTTAAGTAATGAATCCCTGAAGGTACTGGAGATTCTAGATGACACAGGAGTCTCTGCTGCAACTCCTTGCCGTCCTAGGGATGAAGTAGTCTCCCGTCTCCCTTAGGGGCCTCAGCTAAGAGCTTCGTGTGACTCAGGAGACTGGCAGGCACTCTGAGGGCAGCTCCCTGTCTCCGGGTGTGTGCCCCAGTTCACATCACAGCTGTGCGTTTAAAGACATTGTTAACACACTTTTTATTCAGCATTTCAGACATTTTGTTGCATGGGGATTTTAGAATACTTTATCTATTTTTAGAAATGGGGTCAAGTCCCACACATCTAAGTCAAACTTTAAGTTTTAGAACTAATTTACTATCTAATTTAGATAATTTAGAAGTGACCTCACACTGCAAATGAAACACCAGGAGACCGGGAAGAATGACCTGGCGTCTTTCAAGAGCTTGAGTTTGCCCCTTGGTTGGTTGCTTGTTTTTCGGTGGGATCTTGAGATGAGAGCACATCCTTGGGGGAGTTAGACTTTCCACAGAGGCTTTGATGCAATGCTGGAGAAGAACAAGGTTCAGTTAATGAGACTCTTCAGCTTGAGACGCGAAGCACAGTAGGGGGAGGACACTGGAGCTTTGGAAAGCTGACAGAGCTGTAAAGAGCGCCTGGTACAAGGCGGAGAAATCATGAAAGATCAGGGGAAACGTGAAAAAGAGCTGTGGGAAATGATGTCAGTTGCGTATTTCTCATTTAACGGGCGGCTGACTATTCGCATATCTGGATTAAGCGTTCTGTGGTTTTCTCTGTTTAGTTGCTGGCTGCGCTGGGTCACCACTGCCTCTCGGGCTTTCTCCAGCTGTGGCAAGAAGGGGCTCCTCTGGCCGCAGCGCCCGGCCTCTCTCTGCCGCAGGGCGTGGGCTCGGTGGCTGCGGCTCCTGGACTCCAGGGCACAGGCCTCTCCAGCAGGCTCAGCGGTTGTGACGCACGATCTCTGTTTACCCCCGGCCCGTGGGATCGTCCTGGACCAGGGAGTAAACCTGAATCTCCTGCACTGTCAGATTCTGTACCACTGACCCACCAGAGAAGCCCTGGATTAAATATTTTAAAGCAGGTTCTTTTCCAATAATGCATAAATTTACTGTGTGTAAAAGATAATTATTTAAGATTGTAAGATTCAGTCTCTTCAGATCACAAAAATTGATTTGACTCATATTTTCTTTATTAACTATGTAATTTTGATTTGTTTGTTTTCAGAAGAGAATATGCGAGTCACTGCTTTGGAAATATGTAGACTCTATTTTCAATCGAAATACTGTATTGAATCCAAAGTGAAAAAATGGGGTTCTCATAAAGATAGTACAGTTTTTATCTGTGATGGGCTGTGCCAATATATTCGATTAAAAAAAGAAAAGAGTAATTATCTAAATCTTTTAGCCGAACAGGTAAAATAAGAAATTGTTATAATAAAATGAAATTTCACCCAAACTCTGAAACTGTTTCAAACTCTAAATTTCTTTAGCATTCACATTCCATGATAAATGCAAACGCAAGGCACACTGGGTCAGCCCCACCCTGCTTCTGTTCTTCTCTCAGACCTCAGCTTGCAGTCAGATTCCGTTGCTTCCCACTCAACTCCTACAGACTATAAATCCTCCCTGTTGGGTTGCATAGCAACTGCCACTCAATCTCACCTGCAAAAGGTTAGTCCAGCATTTTTTTTGACTCTAGAAATAAGCAAGCCAGCAGGTAGCATTCTAAACAGAGCCGTTCAGATCTGGTTTTAAGTACAGAACTGTTGTCTTCCCAGTTGTGGCAAATAGAGGGACATGATGGACAGAAGGAGACGGGAACTTGAAATCCAGGTTTGTCTCTGCCGGTAACTGGCCATGTGGCTCCACCTTTGCCCTCCCCTTTCCTGGCCTGCGCTCTCTTTGCTATAGTGAAATCTTGGAATGCAGGGATGTTTGGGGTTGCTCCCGGGTCTGACGCTCTGGCAGTCGCGTGAGGAAAACGCTGGTTTGATCTGGGTGACCTTCTGTCCGTGTCTCAGGCTGCCCCATCGCTCAGCTTCTGGTGCCAGCGCTCCTGACACGCGTGGCTGCTGCGTCGTGTCTGCCTCTCTGTGACCCGGAGGACTGTAGCCCACCAGGCTCCGTTGTCCATGGGAGTCCCCTGTCAAGAATACGGGACTAGGCTGCCATTTCCTCCTCCAGGGGATCATCCCAACCCGGGGACGGAACCCGTGTCTTCTGTGTCTCTTGCATTGGCAGGCGGACTCTTTACCCGCCCGGGAAGCCCACAACATCTTAACACCGTATTCTGTAGGAGTGCAGTCTCTGGAGGGCTCTCCAGGGGGAGCCATTCACGGGGATTAAAGCGGTGGAACCCAGCCTTTTTGGCCCCAGGGACTGCCCCATGGAAGACACTTTTTCCGTGAACCAGGGTGGAGGGTGTGATTTAGGGATGATTCAAGTACATTACATTTACTGTGCACCTCGTTTCTCTTATTATTATGTCAAGATGTCAGCTCCACCTCAGACCATCAGGCATTCGACATGGAGGTTGGGGACCTCTGGATTAAAGTATGCAACTCAACCTCTATGTCCTAATTAAATACTCATAGAATTTGCAAGGTATAGGATTTGGGGGTCTGTGTTTTCTATATGAAGGATGGAAAATTCAGAGTGATTATATCCATTGCTTAGGGTTCTATAGTATACAAATTCTTGGAATTTGAGCATTAGGTAACCAGACTTCATAAAAGTGCACCTTTAATCATATTCAAGGTTCTTCCACTTGAGTATAGTATCTACATATCTCTAAATATATTTAGATGTAGATACGGATATAGCTAGATAGATACTATTTTTCAGGACTCAGTTGCATTTGGCTAGAAGATAGAAAGCTGTTTCAATTTAGTTGAAGATATAAATAAATAAAAATTAATTAACATTATTATTAGTTAAGGTAAATGAATGGAGCAGGAAAGGGCAGCCCACCCCAGTGTTCTTGCCTGGAGAATCCCATGGACAGAAGAGCCTGGAGGGCCACAGTCCATGGGGTCACAAAGAGTCGGAAACGAGGAGCGACTAACGCGCACAAGGTAAATGAGAATCCCAGCTGTGCATTGTATCAGGCTTCAAATCACGCCTCCTCTCTCCACCTTATAGCGCCGCTCTGCACCGTGTTGGCTTTGTTCCAGGGCAAACACACCCGTGCGGGATGAGACGACAGCTGGGCCGGGGCGCGCGTGCTCAGGGACCCCAGTGCGAGGACAGAGCCTGCTGTCTGACGGCCCGGTGGAGCTCCCTGTGGCGGCTTAGGCTCTGCCCGGGCCCCAGGGACCCGGGAAGTGGGTTCTCTGCCCTCCAGACTAGGGTGCCTGCTCGGCCCTGAGCTGTGTGAGGCCTCGTGGGTCACAGGGGTGGAAACAGTGCTGGGTGTGGGCTCTGAGAAGTCCTAGTGCCGGGAGTGCGGATCGGTGAGCGCTGGGTGAGCAGGAAACCGCGCTCGCCCGCCGCCAGCGTTTTCACTTTCCAAAGCTGAGAGGCAGCAGCGGTCACTGTCAGGCTCAGGAGTGAGTCCAGTGAAAGAAGGGGTTCTGCGTTTTGAAGCCTCCTGTTCTCTGGGAGACTGTTCCGCTGAGCTGGCCGGTGTCGCGCTGTGGCGCCTGTCTGCTGCCAGGCTGCACTCTGGTTGACACGAGAAAAAGATTGTTTTATAGAAATCCCCTCTTCCCTTGTCCTTCATGCTGTAGCTTTGGTATTGTCTCAGAAATGGAGCTGCACAGCAGGAGACCATATTATTTGTCAGCAGCAATATGGCAGGAAACCCACTGATTCTCCCAATAGAATCCCCTTTAAATGTCCTTAACATCTTGCAAAACGTCCCAGGAACCTGGCCTCTCCCTTTGCGGGAAGTGCTCTTCGTCTCACAGGCCTGGGCAGAGTGTTGACTCTAGCTCCTTCTATTATTTCCAGAAATTATTGACATGTCATCTTTCTATGATCTGTACTTTTCAGGAGTATCTACTATTCTCTCAGATGAGTTCTTAGGATGAACTCCTGAACGCCTCCACAAGAAAAAAAAGTGATCAAACGCTTAGCTGATAATTTGAAAAGGCTGTTCTATTTAATGAACATGCTTACCGAACAGTGTTTTGTCTTTTGAATGAGAAGGGTCCAGTCACAGCAATAGAATCTGTGCTTTTCATTTCTTTTGCAGCTCCCTCAGCAAGCAGTAGGTACATATTTTGTGTTCATTGGAAGAACTAACTCAGCAAACTAGACTTCAGCGTCAGCAAGTTAGACCCCATGCAAAAGTTTCAAATTTGATAGTGTATTTATTGCATATGCAAAATAATGTAAGATTGATATTGAAAGGGGGAAATGCCTCTCATTACTGGTATGAAAGGCACAGCTATTTCATTACCTTTCTTACTCCACAAAGTGGGTTTACTTGTGTTATTCTCTAGACTATAGTGATGGTCCTTCCTGAGGAAGTTCCTGTGGACCTTCCCCAGTTATCCCAGTACGGGCAGCGCTTGCTTCCTCTTTCTAATTCCTCTTCTCAGCAGGTAACATAGGGCCTAGTACACGCTGCTTGTTTAATAAACATTTGTTGAATGAGTTAACAAGTGCAAGTGAATCGTTATTTTTAATTTCATAATTTGATTAGTTTCAGAGACTTGAGCAACCACTTATGGGATAGAAAAAGTCTCTACATTTACTGTGAGTGGAAATTATTTTGACAGGAACTTGAATAGGATATGAATCTCTTGGAAGAAAAAAAAAACATAGTTTACTCTTTGAAGCATAGTAACATGAATACGCTTTTTATCTAAAAAGGACTCAACTAAAAGAAGCCCAAGTCCCCCAAATAGTAAACCATGTTTCCAACTGAGTAGTAACAGGTAGCATTTAACTTATGAGTCCTGCTGTAGAAACTGATTGAATTTCCGCCATATGAAATGAACAGGAGCCAGCAAGAAAAAGCAAAACTGACCTAACACTAATTAGTTGTTCATTGTGTCATTTAAAAGAAAAAAAAAAAGTGATGCCTAACATGGTCAGTTGCCATTTCAGTTGTGAATGGGCATTCTTTTCTTGTTATGCAGGGAGACTGAACAGCTGGTTCTCTTAAATTGTTTTTCCTGGCTCTGCAATAGATATTGCCAGTCAGAGAGTAATTTCAGATTTAAATCATTCTGACCAGGTACTAGTAATCAAGTAGATCAAGGTGAATTATGATGGTTCATAAATTACCTTCTCTTAGTATGAGTACATACTAATTTCAGACTCTCCAGAAAATGCCTTCCTGTAGGAATACTCTGTTTAAATCTGTGGGATTTCCTCTGAAGTTGCTCTAGAGGCAAGGGGCTTTGCTTGCTGAGAAGGCTGTGGCCCCAGCCCCGCTTCACTGTGGGGCACAGGAGACTTTGCCCTCGAGATTTATCCTTAAGGTGAGAGGAATCAGAATGATCTGACTCCACGACCGTGGAGTGAGTTGTCACCAGACGTTCACATGAGTAAAAGCTTAGTCCCAGCTGGCTCCATCTGGCTCTCAGGCTCCACATCTGCCGTTACACAGTTCCAAGTGCTTGTGCCATGACCCCTTGGAAAATGATCACGATCTTAAACCCCGTCTGGCCACTGGCTTCCTTGACCCAATCGACGGATTCAGGTTTTGCTCATCTCTCTCTCTCTATCTGGATTCTTGCTCCAATAACTCTTTGTATCAATAGAAACTTTAGTTGCCAATGACAGGAAGCGATATTCAATCATTTTAATAAAAGAGAACATTGACTGGTTTGTTTTTCCTGTTGCTCCGTCAATCTGACTCTTTGCGACTCCGTGGACTGCAGCTCACCAGGCCTCCCTGTCCTTCACCAACTCCTGGAACTTTCTAGAACCCATGTCCATTGAGTCAGTGATGCCATCCAACCATCCCATCCTCTGTCCTCCCCTTTGCCTCCTGCCCTCACTTTCCCCCAGCATCACAGTCATTTCCAGTGAGTCAGCTCTTTGCATCAGGCGGCCAATGTATTGGAGCTTCAGCTTCAGTCCTTCCAAGGAATATTCAGACTTGATTTCCTTTAGGACTGACGGGTTTGATCTCTTTGTGGTCCAAAGGACTCTTGAGTCTTCTCCAGCACCACAGTTCAAAAGTGTCTGTTCTTCGGTGCTCAGCTTTCCTTTTGGTCCAACTCTCACATCCACACATGACTACTGGAAAAACCATGGATTTGACTAGAAGGACTTTTGTAGCAAAGTAATGTCTGCTTTTTAACATGCTGTCTAGGTTTCTCGTAGCTTTCCCATTCTCATTATCTCACATTTAAATTTCTACCTGCTCTGTTACCTGCCCCAAGCTAACTCCACCATTTCTGGCTAGTAAAGGGAGGAGTGGGCACACCTTCAAGCAAGAAGTCAACAGGTTCATCCTTCTTGTAAAACTCGTTTGGCCATGAGTAGATGCTTCTGATTTGGTGCTTGTATTTGATCACCATTCAGCTGCTTTTAAAATCGCTTTGTGCAGTTTCATGTTTTCTGTGGAGGAAAATTACCTGAGCTTCTCATGGAGCCATACCAGTAGCAGAAAAGAATACTTGAAAATGAAAAGTTAATGCCTTCACACGGCTGAGATGCAGTAAATATGTAGAGTACGGTGAAAAGTCTCCTTTTCCAAGCTGGCTCCCCTGGCCTTCTTGGAAAGGAACCCGTAAGTATCAATAGATCAGCATATATCCCCTAGAGATAGACGCACACGCGCACACACTAGCACACGGGGACGTGTATTCACTTTCTCTTTTTCTCACAAGTTTCCCTGAATATTTCTTTTCTTATTAGAATGTTTTCCATCCACATGTAAAGATGCTCGTTCCTTGCTTCTGACCGGAGCGGCTCTGTGGCTGCGCAGGGGCTTTCTCTAGCTGCCGTGTGAGGGCTTCTCATTGGAGCGGCTTCTCTTCCTGCTGGGCACGGGCTCCAGGGCTTGAGGCTTCAGTCACTGTGGTGCGTGGGCTTGGCTGCCCCGCAGCACGCAGGATCGTCCCGGACCAAGGATCAAACCCATGCCCCTGTGTGGGCAGGTGGGCACTAAGCCCCTGGACCAGCAGGGGGTGCTCATGATATTTCTTAACGTCATGTTACTTCATCTGACATATATATGCACACACACACACACACACACACACACACACACACACGATGTTCTGTATGTTCACTGCTTACATTTAGATTTTAAAAAGCTTTCACTATAAAAATGCTTCAATAATAAAATAGTAGATACCTATATTAATTATATGTTTCTATGTAACTGTGTATCCAAATTCGGCTACTTAAAACAGCTTCCATGAACCAGAAGTGTCCAGGAACCAGCAGTTTCCATGAATCTGTTTGCGTGGTTCCGGCTGAGTCTGCGGGCCGGTCCAGGGGCGGCGTCCGCGGGAGGCTCGCCCAGGCTGGAGAGCCCGGCCCGCAGGCCCGCGACCCCCCGTCCGCACAGCTGGGGCGGGGCTCCCAGCCCCCGGCTGCACGGCCTCTGCGTGGGGCTGCTTCGGGGTCCTCACGACACAGGTGCTGGCTTCCCCCAGGTGAGTGAGCCCGGAGAGAGAGTAACGGGAAGCCCACAGCGCCTTCTGAGCGAAGCTCGGAAGACACACTTCCTCATTCCTGCAGGGTACTGTTGATGAACCCCCTCCGGTGTGGGAGGGGTAAGCTGTGTGCCAAGTCACTTCGGTCCTGACTCTTTGGGACCCCCCGTGGACGGTAGCCCACCAGCCCCCCGTCCATGGGATTCTCGGGGCCAGAGTTCGGGAGTGGGCTGCCGAGTCCTCCTCCCGGGGTCTTTCCAGCCCAGGGACTGAGCCTCCAGGTCGCGCACTGGCGGGCGGACTCCGCCGCGAGCGCCACGCGGGAGCCCGC
Source organism: Redunca redunca (assembly GCA_006410935.1). Taxonomy (NCBI): domain Eukaryota; kingdom Metazoa; phylum Chordata; class Mammalia; order Artiodactyla; family Bovidae; genus Redunca; species Redunca redunca. Next base: position 864,931 of record SJYQ01001363.1, read on the forward strand.
CGAGCACCTGCGCGGTGCTGCGCTTAGCAGCCCACTCGTGGCCGGCTCCGCAGCCGCAGACCGTAGCCGCCAGGCTCCTCTGTCCATGGGCTTCTCCAGGAAGGAATGCTGGAGTGGGTAGCCTTTCCCTTCTCCGGGGGATCTTCAAACCCAGGGACTGAACCAGGTCCCCCACAGTGCAGGAGAATCCTTTACCATCTGAGCCACCAGGGAAAGCCCAGGAATGCTGGAGTGGGTAGCATATCCCTTCTCTAAGGGGTCTTCCCAACCAGGAATCGCACCAGGGTCTCCTGCACTGCAGGCAGATTCTTCACCAGCTGGCTTACAGGGAAGCCCACCGAGTCCTTACCAGGTGCCAACTTCAAGGAGGGGGAGGCAGGAGACTGCACAAGGGAACGAGTACCATGGAGTAAAGCTCATGTCTGAGGCCAGCTGAAACAATATTCGTGTCTCTTTTTCTGCACCTATAGCTTTCTATTGCTGTAGCTGTTTTGTAGCAACCTATCCAATTATGTAAAATTTTTGCTCATGTGTAAGGACATGTTCCTAGATGTCATTGCCACATCAAATGCTATGTGTATTTGTAATTTTGTTGGACATTGCCAGGATGCTCTCCGTAGGGTCCAACTTACTCACTTCCTAATGAGTAGTCTTGCTTAAATTTCTAGTCTCTTAACTTTATTGGGTTATTTTACACCATTAGAGTTTGTCATACTTCCTATGAAGTATTGAAGCCTCTAAAACTGCGACTGTTAGATTTAGGGGAAAAATTTACATTAATGAAGCTATGTGTGAATAGCAGCTTTCTTAGCAATATATGGCGCCTGAATAAATAATGAGTTCATTTTGATCAGAGGAAAATTTAAGCTGCTTTTGTCAAGGAATTCCAAGACTGTCCTTCCAGGCTCTAGTTCTCAAAGTGTGTTCACAGAGCACAGTCCTCTGAGAGTTTCCGCAAGCGGAGGGCAGAAAACATATTCAGGAAACATGAAGACAGACGAAGCACATTAGTAAACTAATGACTCTGTGAAGCCTTTCACAAATTACATCTACTTAATTTAATATTTCTCAAGCTTTCTTGACAACGAGACCTTTTATTTTTAACATAATATATATTGCAGCAATATTGCATATGGTTTCCAATGGAACATGTTATGTGGAATTTCCTGACAAGGCATTCATTTCTTTTCCTTCTTTAAAAAATTGCAATGAAATTCACATATCATAAAACTTATTATTTTAAAATGGACAATTCTGTGGTCCTTAGCATATTAACAAAGTTGTACAATTATCACCACTTTCTGATTCCAGAATATTTTCATCGCCCTCAAAGAAACTCCATGCTTACGTAGTTACACCCTATCCCTACCACCCTCCAACCCTGTCAGATCTGGAAATCACTGATGTGTTTCCGTCTCTGTGAATCTGCCTTTTCTTGACAATTCTTGTAGATGGAACCATGCAATACATTGTGCTTAGAGTTTGGCTTCTTCTACTTTGCATAATGTTTGCGAGGTTCATTCATGTATCAGTACTTAATTCCTTTGTTCTTCTATTTAGAAAGCTTTGCTATTTTGCATCAAGAGAACTGAAACTTCATTAAACAAATCAGAAGTGTGTATAAAACAATAGTGATTTTGTGCTAAGACTTTGGCAGCAGGTTTGTGTTGAAATAGTTCATCTTCATTTAGATTCAGAGCTTTTGGGCTTTTAGGTTGCTGTTCCTTCAAGTATGCAGTTTAGGTACAAATGTTTGCAGATGTTCCAAGCTTGATTTATTAAAATAGTTTCAGTACAAATCCCTTATGCAATTAAATGCCTATTCATGTGTTCTTTTCACAGTGAAATGTTGTTAACAAATAGTTCTAATATAATAGCATAATGGTTAAGGGAAAACTTGGGTGCAAGTGGCTAATAGTTATGAGCTGGTGTAAGTTTACAAAAAACAGCATGTATTTTTTTAAACTGATTAAAATGCAGTGTGTACAGTTTGTGAAAAATTTGGAAAAGATGGAAAAGTACAAGCAGTATATATTACTTTTAATTCCAATACCCTAACATAAGCACTCTTAATAAATTTGCTATTTTTCCCAATGTTCTTAGTTATTAATCTTGAAATTCAGGAATTTCTCCCCAATTTGTCCTAATGAGCATCCTTTTCATGAATTTTGCTTGCTGGTTTCCTGAATAGCTTCCTGTCACACGTA
>SJYQ01001363.1:875824-889226 GCA_006410935.1 Redunca redunca
GACTTGGTCTAAAGCTTGTTAACAGTTAAGAACTATGCAATTCATTTCATATTCATGTGATCATTTAATTAAATGCATTTCTTATATATTGCACACCAAATATTCTTACCTTAGTCATAAAGGAAAATATAAGTAAAGCCTGTCAATATGCAAGCTCTAAATACCTTATCACTGTTTATAGCTTATTAAACCTTCCAAATTCAACCAGTCATCCATTTTTTCTGATAAATATCAGAATTTTTAAACATAGCATAAAGCAAGGACTTAATTCTCAAACAAGATTGAATATTAATTTATGGGCACCCTTAAATAACGGCAGTGGCCTATTCCAGCCTCTTCTATCTCCAGAAAGTATCTGTGCTTAAATTGCAAATCATTTTTACCAACCCATTAAAACATATGCTCCATTAAGCAACACTTGGCCTGATTTCATTCAGTTTGTCCAGGTACTCGGACATTAAAGGATCACAGAAATAAACCCGTCTATATTACTTTAGAAGGTTTCTCAATATAACAAGAGGAAAGAAATTATTTTTTAAGAGCTAGCTGAAGATTGAGTTGAAGGTTAGGGTAAAAGTAAAACAAGAATCCACGTGCTATAATGATAATTCCTCTCTCTTGGGGGAAGAATACCTCAGTGGACATGTTCTCTAAGAAAATGAGCTTTTTTCCTCTAATATGGGAGAAATTTATATATATAAAAAAAAAAGCTTGCAGAAGTTATCGCTGTTTGCTCCCTAGAACCCTCTCTCGTTCTTCGGACGGCATCCCCAGTTTTCGTTTGGGGTCCCCTAGACTGTTCGTCTCTGTGCTCCTTCTGCAGCCTCTCCAGGGCTGGAGCTCTGACCCCCGCTTGAAGCATGGCTAGCCTGGCGGTTTGAGCTGGCCTCGGTCAGCGCAGTTACAGGAACTTCAGGGTCTTACAGGTCTTTTGAAAAGGCACCCTTTGTTTCCCACTGTGCTTGAAGGCTACAGGGGCTGACCCTGCTGCCTACCGCATGGAGTCTGGATGTGGACCCAGCACAGGGGCGCAGAGCCAGGCCCGGGGAGAGACGTCTTGCCCACCACTGGGGAGCCTTGCCCTCAGTCCTGCTGGGTCTGCTCTGTCCTGGAGCTGTTCGAGTGGGTGCAGTCCATTCCGGTTTACGTTGATTTGGCTTGGGTGTTTTGTCACTCGTAGATGACAACTCTCTTCATCACAGTGATGGGAGTTTGACTCTTTAGTGGATAGAGGAGATAGGAATTTGCAAAGTTAAAGCTTGGGGGACAGAAAAATGTAAAAGGAGAAGCTTCTTGGTGGGAAGAGAAGTGTCCAGTGACATGGCTTTGGGTGGTAATTGGAGAAATAAAAGATTTCCTGTGGCATAAGGAGAGTGTGGACAAGCACACCCTTTGTAATATGTCATCTGTTCTCCGCCTCATTGACGTGTTGGAGATGGTGTGACTTCCCATATGCTTAAGAGAAGGGTTCAGGCCATTTTGTTGAAAATTAGACTGCATCAATATTGAAAAGAAAAGCTTTTAATTTCACTTTTTTATATGAACATGACCTTTAAAATTACTTGATTTCAGGGGTGGGAAATAAAAAAAAAATTACTTGATTTCATCTAGGAAGAAAAATGAGAAGTTGAATAATGTTTTAAAAGTATTTAAGTACTTAACTAGATTTGTCAACCATTGCTGTAAACTTCTAAGTAATAGCATTTTAAAAAATATATCAACTCATTTTCAATTGGGTAGGTTTAAAGGTTTTCGAGAGTTTCCCTGGTGGCTCAGTGGTAATGAATTTACCTGCCGCTGCAGGAGACATGAGTTCAATCGCTGGGCCGGGAAGACCCCCTGGAGCAGGAACTGGCAACCCACCCCAGTGTCCTTGCCTGGGAAATCCCATGGACAGGGTAGCCTGGCGGGCTACAGTCCATGGAGTGGCAGAAGCGTCAGACACGACTTAGCGGCTAAACAATAGCCACAAAAGGGTATTTGAGCCACCATCCATCTTTATGTTCTTTGTATCTAAAGAGTGGACCCAGGCCAGAAAACATCCTGTTAGCTAGTGAAGACGCTCATCTCAGGAGTCACGGGGAACAGTGTGGAGGCCCGGCAGGTCAGTTAACCCACCGAAGCTCAGTTCTCCTTACTGGGGTAGCAGCAGGACCTCATGAAGGCGAGCAGGGACACGGGACGCAGAGCGCGCGGGCACGTCTCCGTGAGCGTGAGGTGGCTCTTTCTATTGCTACTGCCCTTTTCTTCCCATTAGATATAGGTTTTACAAGTTGGGAATTTTGAGGATCTGGATTCCAGTGCGAGTTCAGTTATTGGCCTGCAGTGTGACCCTTGGTCTTTTGGACTTTAATCTTCTTGTCTCTAAAATGAGAGACTACAGCGTCTCCCTGTGGTTTCCAGATCTGAAGTATCTGGGCATCTCACAGTGTCTGCATAGATCTGGCCTCATGTGTCTTCTCTCTGTTGACATGCAGCTTCTCAGCAAATAGAAGGGTAAAGGCGGGTGTCCGGATGGCGCCTGGTGTCTGTTTCTTCAGACTGTGTCCTTCCCGGGCAGCAAGCTGCTTTCCACATATTTTACACAAATGTGGAGACGCTAGCATCACCTCCAACCAACACGGTGAAGGCAGTGTGCCTGGGCCAGAGGGCCCGGGAGCCTCGAAACCAGGACTCCTGTGGCCGTGTTCTGCTCACCTCTCTTCTGGGTCAGAGCTCCCACTTCCCAGGGATTGAACCCATATCTCCTGTCAACAGCAATAATATATCATTTCATTCACTTGCGAACACGAGAGGAGACCCCTCACAAATAAACAAATGGGCTTCCTTGGTGGCTCAACAGTAAAGAATCCACCTGCAAGTCAGGAGCTTCAGGAGACGTGGGTTTGATCCCTGGGTTAAGAAGATCCCCTGGAGAAGGAAATGGCAACCCACTCCATCATTCTAGCCAGGGAAATCCCATGGACAGAGGAGCCTAGCGGGCTACAGTCCACAGGGTCACAGAGAGTCAGACATTTCTAGTGATTAAAAGCAGCAGCAACAACATATATGTAAGCATGCATGCTAAGTCACTTCAGTCACATCAGACTCTCTGCGACCCCAGAGACTGCGGCCCACCGGGCTCCTCTGGCCATGGGATTCTCCAGGCAAGAACACTGGAGTGGGCTGTCGTTTCCTCCTCCGGGAGATCTTTCTGACCCAGGGATGGAACCCATGTCTCCTGACTTGCATGAGAATTCTCTACCGAGGAGCTACTGGGGCAGTCCATATATATATATATTCTGACTGTTTTTACTTGTTCTAAGGTATCAGTCCTCAGGATTCTGGGAGACAAATTGCAGCAAGGCAACAGACTGCTCCACGGAGCAGGCACTGCCTTCTGTCTGTAGAGCATAGAGGATATGTCTTCATGGCCCCACTAGACTCCCAGGGTAGAGCATAGAGCGGCATGTCTTCACGGCCCCTCCAGACTCCCAGGGCTAGTTTGCGCCATCCACCTAAGTTCTGCAGATCCCGGGTTCGCCCTCCGTTGATCCGCTTGATCATGCCCAGTGGAGACACTGTTATTTGAATCTGTCTTGACAAGCTCCCTAATCCTATAAAACAAGTCTGGTGGTGAAGGCTACATGTGGACACGGAGAGCCTCGTGAAGTGTCAATGGGAATACAATCAGAGGATGTCACTCTTTCTGAAAAGACTAGACTTGAACACACAAGTGCCTGCCGGCAAGCATCAGAACACCAAGCTGACAGAACAGAAAGTCTCGGTGACTGATAAAAACGGTCTCCATGCATCATCTCCATGGTGATGCCTAGTGTGTAAGGAGGGCGCTTTATAGATTAACATACCTGAGAGACAAAGAAAGCCAAGTATACTGACTAAAAGAAGGATTAAGAGGGCTTTGCTGGGTTTTGTTTTGCAACAGATCCTACTCTTCGGTAATATTGCTCCCAACCTTTGTGTCTCCTTTCTAAGACACCAACAAAACCATTCCTTCACCTTGCAACTTAGCAATTACATGGCTTATCTCTAACTGCCGGCGCCATTTAGATTTTCATCATAGTTTTGCTTTTCTTAAAAATGCCTGAGATTCCAGCAGAGCCTTGTTGGGAGCTTCTGACTGCTAGTATTCATCAGTTCATAAAATTACCTTTCCCCTCTCATTTTTGAATTGTAAGTCCAGCATGTAAATGGCATAATCATGTCAGGAAGTACAGGATGATTCCTTGCTTTTGACAGGTGATATTCTTGAAGTTCCTAGCCTGATAACACTGCTTCCTGTTATTCCTAAATATACTTTATTTGAAATTATTTTGGCACTTTGTTATCCTTCATGAAAATGGGACTGGTTTTTGAAAATTGCTTTCCAGTTACCTGTAAGTCAGGGGTTGTTATCTTTTCTTTCTCCAAGTAATCAACATTTAGTCTATTTTTCCCTTTTCCCTTGGTTTCATGATTTTTTTTTTTAACTACTCAACATTTGTGGGCTATTTGGAGCTGAGTTTCTCAGAACTGTGATTTATTTGGGTTGTCCAAAAAAGTTCGTTTGGGTCTTTCCTTAAGATGTTACAGAAAAGCTCAAATGAATTTTTTGACCAGTGCAATGCATTACTCAGTACATTCCCCAAATAAGAATAAGGCCTAAAAGACACATGCAGGGTTCCATTATGGTTAAATTCCCAAAGTTCACGTCTTAAAAACTGTCCGTCTTGTTACCAAGTCCCAGCTCACCCTGCTCGCTGCACAACAGGCCAGCGAATAAGGACTTTCCTCGGAAAGCAGCTGCCTGATAAGCCGGTGGGCTAGCGCCTCAAAACAACCATCTTAATGGTATCTGGAGGCCAGGTTCTTTCATAGATTAGAGAGAAAGAAGCAGTAAGGAACTAGAGTCAGAAGGCCAACTGGAGGGGAGAGGCGGTGGGTAGGAGAGGGAAGGGGTCTTCAGTCTTGCCGGGCATCTCCGGGGCGGCCCGCCTCTGGAAGGGGAGCGTTCCTCTCTTTAGTCACAGGCGGCAGGGACGAGCCGTCCCTCCGGAGCTGAACAGAGGCACTTAGTTCACAGTCGCGGGGCAGGGTTCTCCAGCCCAGCCACTGAGTCAACGAAAAGCAAGCCAAAGAAAGTTCCCCACGTGGAGTCAGAATTGGCTTCCTCCCTGCGACAGCGAGAACGTTTTACACAAGCATGTACAGAAAAAAAGAAATATGTAGGACACTTACTCCTTTTGTTGTTGTTATTGTTCAGTCACTAAGTCTGAACAGTGTCCGACTCTTTGCAACCGTGGACTGCAGCACACCAGGCTTCCCTATCCTTCACTATCTCCTGGAGTTTGCTCAAACTCATGTCCATTGAGTCCGCGATGCTATGAGAACAAACCATGTTAAAGTGTCCAAGCCTTTCACAGAATATTCCTATTTGGAAAGCTACTCTTTCTTTGGATTGTAAAGCTCCATGGATTATCCCTTGCTCTCCAATGCCTGTGTATAAGTTTGTAACAACAGGAGAAGTGAGAGTGTCCTTTGAACAAGAGAGGTTTCTCTCCTGCACCTGAGTTTCCTGAAGTGCCTGAAGCTCCTCACAGTTCGAAGATGATGAGCACTTAGGCCATGAGCCTACTCCCCTCAGGACCTCCAGAGACTGCAGCCCTGGTTTCCTGTGCCCTGCTGTGCTCACATTCTTATGCAGAATTCCTGTTAAAGGCATTGTCATGCATTTCCAAGGGACCTTAAAAATAAAGCATCCAAACCATAGTGCCACTATTTTCATGAATAAATGCCAGCATCTGACCTTATCTCCTGGCTCCGCCTGGCAGTAACTTCTCGCCTCTTCACTAGGGGTATTGTCAGAGAAAAAGACTGCAGGGTTTTTATTATTTAGGGAATTATTCCATCTTCCTCAGACCTTTTCTAGGAGGAATAATTCTACATGGGGATAAACAGAGGCAGATAAAAATGGGTCACTCCATAATGTAATTTTATTTATTTTTTCCCCATGGAAAACCAGAAAACAAATTGGGACATTGTAAACCCTGATCCAGGCATAAGTCAGTAAGAGGATGCTGTAGAAGGCAGGCCGAACTCGAGTTCATAACTGCCTGAAATAGCGTGACAATGCTTCATGGTAGGAGCCGTCGCCCACAGCTTTTGGCATCTCTGTACTCTCTCCAGAGTGTGGATTTATAAAGTTCGCTTGATTATTTCCTGCCACTCTAAGTATAAATATGTTGTTCATACTGGTTAAAGTTCTCAAGTTTGTGAATGATTCAGGCACTGAAAGTAATAAGTTAAGCCCTGTACCTATTGTTAACACATTGTCCCGTGCATCTAACAAATGAATGAATGTGTTCATAAATCCCTGAGAGCTCCTTCCTTAAGGGGAACTGGACTAGCCTGCAGTTTTCTCTGGGCGTCTTTCTGTAAACACTGAAGACAGCGCTACCAACTCTTCCCCGCTGTTTGGCCGCATCTTGCTCGTCTTTAAAACAAAGTCATCATCATACATAAGTCTTCAGTTCATACATACCAGCTGGTGGCTCAGACGGTGAAGCGTCTGTCTACAATGCAGGAGACCTGGGTTCAGTCCCTGGGTTGGGAAGATTCCCTGGAGAAGGAAATGGCAATCCACTCCAGTACTATTGCCTGGAAAATCCCATGGACAGAGGAGCCTGGTAGGCTACAGTCCATGGGGTCGCAAAGAGTCAGACACTACTGAGCAACTTCACTTTCACTTTCACCACAAATTTGGGCTTCCCTGGTGATTCAGATAGAAAAGAATTCGTCTGAAATGCAGGAGACCTGGGGTCAATCCCTGGATTGGGAAGATCCCCTGGAGGAGGGCATGGCAACCCACTCCAGTATTCTGGCCTGGAGAATCCCCATGGACAGAGGAGCCTGGTGGGCTACAGTCTACGGGGTCGCAAGAGTCAGACACGACTGAGCAACTAAGCACACACACCATGAATTTAAAAGGTGCAGATACAAGGGCAGCTTAATTCACGTGAGCACTAACTCTGTTTCTGTCTGTTGTTCCCAGTCTTTACCGTAAATCAGTCTCCTTAACCGGGTGATGTAGAAAAGCACCTTATTCTCCCCAGGTCTTGTTTCTGTCAGTTCTCTCCTTTCTTCGGGCTTCCCAGGTGGTACCAGCGGTCAAGAACCTGCCTGCCAGTTCAGGAGACGTAAGAGACATAGGTTCCATCCCTGAGCTGGAAGATCCCCTGGAGGAGGGCACAGCAACCCACCCCAGTATTCCTGCCTGGAGAATCCCTTGAGCAGAGGAGCCTGGTGGGTCTCGAAGAGTCAGACATGCACACATCCTCTCTTTATGCAGACTCCTTCCTCACTCCATACTGTCCTGGTGAAACCCACAGAGGGAGGTCAGTGACCTAGGTCTAGGCACCCATAGGACTTCATATTTTTAGGGAAGTAATGCAGGCCAGGCTAATCTGTCTTTATACAGAATGTTATAAACTGGAATTTGGGAGTTAAATCTCTGTAGCTCTTGCATCATGAGATATAAACATGTGTGCTTGAGATTATTATGGCCATCTTTTCAGAAAGCCTCCTTTAGGAGGGAGTAGAGCAGCTTGATTCAAGGAAGCATAGCTAAGAGAGAACTGGGGAAAAAATATGTGTACACACACACACACACACACACACACACACACAGACTGAAGCAGGAGGAGAGGGTGTCAACAGAGGATGAGAGGGTTGGACGGCATCACCGACTCAATGGACATGAGTTTGAGTAAGCTCCAGGAGGTGGTGATGGACAGGGAGGCCTGGCTTGCTACAGTCCATGTGGTTGCAAAGAGTTGGACACGACTGAGCAACTGAACTGAACACACACACACACACACACACATATATTTGACTCTTAAACAACATAGGGGTTAGGAGCAGTGACTCTCTGAACAGTCAGAAATCCACGTGTAATTTCTAATTGGCTCTCTCCATCTCTGGTTCCTCTGTATCCCTGGTTCTACATCCGTGGGTTCAGTCAACCTCAGATTGTGTAGTACTGTAGTGTTTACTGTTGGGAAAATGCCCGTGCATATGTGGACCCAGACGCTCCAGACCCGAGCTGGGCGAGGCGTTTGCTCCTCCACCTAGTTAGTTACGAGTTAAGGACCATGGTGAGTTGAGAAACGCATAGAGATTCTGTCTTTCATCAGCAATTATTCCCATATGAAGAGACCCACGGGGGTGGGAAGCGACTTGGGTTAGTCACAGAGGCAATTTTAAGTCATGCAATGTATGGTGAGATGCTGGGTCAGGAATTAGGGACTGGTTTAGCGCCATACAAGCCATGTGATACCGCTTAAGCCACTGAACACCTCTGAACCTCAATTTCCCATCTGCAAAGCGCTGTGATGGTAAATAAGCCCTTCATAGCATTTTTACAGAGGCAAGAGTAAGTCATGAAAGGAAATGTGCTTTGAAAACTGCAAATAAGCTATATAAGTTCAAGCTCTCACTACTAAGAAGTAGCTGGTTATAAGGACTGCTTGATGTGAAAAAAGATTGAAGTGGAGAGAGGGAACAGGCATCTTGCTGTTTGTTTAAAACAATATTGCTGTGAGGTGTTTACTTATCTGAGGTCACAGATCCCTGAGAATATAATTATAGACATCCTCTTTCTGAACATCACCCATGTGTATATATAAAAAAAAGGAACACTTTGAAGACAATGTCTGGTTAGTACAAATGAGGTTAAGAGACCCACCGTCTCTTTTAATTTGCTGCTTTCTTGACCTTTCTCTCTCCATTGCTTGAATGGGAGCTTCATGAGCTCGTGGACTTTGACCCGCTCTCTGCTGCATCGGCACCAGCACCGGCTCACAGGCCCCCGGTGCCGTGCGGACCTGAGCGGGTTCTGATGTGCGCGGTACAGAGCCAGCCCCACGGTGCCGAGGAAACAAACAACGCCGGCCCCAGGCTGAGCCGTCTGGGGGAGGGAGGCCACGGGCGGAGAAGCACACAACTGTTAGGAAGTGTTGACAGGACGCAGGCCAGAAGCAGAGCCGGCTGCACTTCAGGCATTTTGCAGAGGAAGGAACAGGAGGTGGCCTTTGAGCAGGGCCTGATGTGGGTTTCAGTGGTAGAAGGAGTCAGAGAATGAACCTAAGCACTACAGAGTGGCTCAGGAAACGTGTGGAAACGTAAATAACTAGGTCGGAAGTTGAAGAGCAGCTGCTTTTAGCTACATTTGGCTAACTCATATATGCTTTGTTGAACCCTCCTGATGTTTTTAAAACTGGGAAGTTTCACTTAAAGACAACAACCTCTGCCTTCTCTTGCAGAGGACGGACGGTGTGGCACGTCTGACTCCCAAGCTGGGGTGGAGCCAGCAGCCAGTCCCTCTCGATGAAGTGAGTCCTCCCCTCCCAACCCTACTCCTTTCAAGCCATCCCTCCCCCCTCCAATGTCATTCATTTAGGGAAAGCTGTGGTCGGGTCGGAAGAGCCCTAGAGCACGTCTTGTGAAAGAGGCGTTTATGGACTGGCTCCGGGGGGGGTTCATTACCGGGAAGAATCGCTGTATGTTGAGTGCTTTCTACTGAACACAGGTAGAGCTGAAGCAGGTGAATGCAAAACAAATCGATGAACAGAAACCCGATCGAAAACCGTGTGATCAGTATGAACGGCAGACACAGACACGACCATGTCGGCAAAAAAACACCCAGAAAGGAAGCTGCTGCAGGTCATGCAGAGGTGATTGCATGGATGAGCGTGTTCCGGGCGATACGCACTGTCAGATTGTGCTGTTGGAGAAGACTCTTGAGAGTCCGCCAGACAGTAGGGGATCAAACCAGTCAATCCTAAAGGCAATCAGTCCTGAATATTGATTGGAAGGACTGATGGTGAAGCTGAAGCTCCAATACTTTGGCCGCCTGATGCGAAGAACTGACTCACTGGAGAAGACCCTGACGCTGGGAAAGATTGAAGGTGGGAGGAGAAGGGGACGGCAGAGGATGAGATGGTTGGATGGCACCACCAACTCGATGGACGTGAGTTTGAGCAAGCTGTGGGTGTTAGTGAAGAAGAGAGGAGCCTGGCGTCCAATACTTTGGCCACCGATGTGAAGAGCCCACTCACTGGAAAAGACCCAGATGCTGGGAAAGATTGAAGGCAGAAGGAGAAGGGGGCAGCTAAAGGAGAAGAACAGGGAAGCTAAAGGATTGGACATTACTTAGCAACTGAACAGCAATCATTTAATTCAATGACTGTATTCATTCCTCAAAAGGCACCGTTGCTAAGGTGTCAGTTATCAGGCTAATCGCCCCCTTCATCCAAAAAAAAAAAATCTTGGTGTTCCCATAGCCTGAACCCAAACACGAAAACCAACAAAGCAAGGGAGAAAGATTAATAACCTCGGGAGCCAGGGCCAGAGGAAGAGAAGGTAATTCGCTGTGACCCAGGTAATAAGTCTGCCGGACAGTGATGCCCGTCTCTCGACACTGGTAGTGACATTGATCAAGTGCGGTGTCCCAGGCTATGCCCCCCTTCCCCCGAACCACAGAGCCTCTTCTGACTGTTGGCATCACTATTTATGGACAAAGGTCAGAGAGCAGAGATAAAGGGCCGTGCAAGTGCAGCGGCCTCTTTACGTTAACGCGAGGCCTGATGGAAATCACAGATGCCATTCCGGGGGCCGAGGAAGGCACTCTTCTCTGTTTCTGTCTTTTCTTCAGCTGTAGAAGTGCTCCCAGGACTTGGTATTCAGGTAGTTCCAAAGGCCTTGCTGGAGCAAAGAGGCCCAAAAGTAGGCCAGGAGCGTTCTGCAGCTCAGGCGCGCTGGTGGGTCAGCCACGTGGCTGTGGGCGCAGAGCGGGGCTCTGTTTTCCACATTTGGAATCTGAGCGCATTCCCAGCATGCAGTGAAGCAGGTGTTTCCCCCAGACCGATCTTAGTGAGTCTCCTTCACAGAAACTGCTGGACGCGATGCCTCTGATTTGTGACCCAATTGTGTTTTATTTTCTCTGTCACTTAAAATTTGTGTGATATCCATAAAGTGGCATTGATCTTCATCTTGTATTGTTATTTCATACATACAGAGTGTATTTATATCACATACATGAGAACAAATCTAAAGACCATATGCTCGTCTTCTAGCTTAGGACATTTTTGCTAAAGCCTGCCCCGTCCCCGTGATCCTCATGGGTCCCATTTGTCATCCTCTCCACCAACAGGCCGTGAGTGCTGTGGAACCCGGGGCTGCGGCCGTTTCCCTTTGCGCTTCTGCCGCACGGGTGCCGTCCTGAGCATCATCCCGTGGCTTAGCTCTGCAGGCCTGGGGAATGTCTCTAATTATGCATCCTGGCTGCTTCAGCTGCTTCCCCCTGCTCCACGTTGACTGTTTCAGGTTTCTTTATGTTCGTGTGATGGTCTGGGCGGGAGACCAGCAACCAACCACCCGGAAGCCAGATCTAGCTCACTGCTTCTCTTTCGTTGTTTTATCTTATGTCATTTATTTTTTTAATGACCAGTTAGTTGAAAATGGCTTTTCTCCTCACACTTTTAGATGGTTATGCTTTAAATAGTTACATAAATGTAGCCTCTAAACACGTCCCTATATATTATCCTCAGTTTTGCTCCTTAGCGGGTGAAGTCTAACACACTTACTTTTTGGCTCTTGAAGAAAAAGTTTGCTGACCTGCGCCCTAGCCCTTTAGGTCATTACTTTCATTGTAAGGAAAAATGTAAGCTATTTATGCATTTGGCGGCGTCAGATCTTAGCTGTGGTGCTCAGGCCCCCGTGTGCCGCGGAGGCCTGTGTTCCAGGGCATGCTCTGCAGCTGCGGTCCGCTGGCGCGGGAGTCGCAGCGCGAGCGCTCAGCAGCTCTGCGGCAGGAGGGATCTTGGTTCCCAGCCAGGGGCTGAGCCCCCGGCCCTTCCATTGCGAGGTGGAGCCTTACCCACTGGACCACCTGGAAAGCCCTGAGGAGTTGTTGTTTTGGAAAGTATCTAGTCTCAAGTTGAAGGCCACTTGCTTGTATCAGTTTGTTTGCTATTACAAGTGCCCAGGTGTAAACACTCTTGGGCCAGTCCTTGGGTCTACAAGTTTACAGTCTGTAAGTCTGACTGCAAGTTATGTGCCTCTTCAGGTGTATCAAACAGTGCCACGAGATTGTCCAGAGCGGTTGTGCCGGCTTGTGGTCCCAGGAGCAGAGGCAGGGAACAGCGAAAGGAGCGATCTTTCTGTTTCTCTCCACTTTCCCCGCCCCGTTTTGTCTCATGTAGCTCCCTGCTTGAGTGTGGAGTTTAAGGAACAAGAAAACTCTCTCGTTGCTGCATCCTCAGGGATTATGGACAGTTCAGTTCAGTTCGGAGAAGGCAACGGCACCCCACTCCAGTACTCTTGCCTGGAAAGTCCCATGGATGGATGAGCCTGGAAGGCTGCAGTCCATGGGGTTGCTGAGGGTCAGACACGACTGAGCAACTTCACTTTCACGCATTGGAGAAGGAAATGGCAACCCACTCCAGTGTTCTTGCCTGGAGAATCCCAGGAAGGGGGAGCCTGGTGGGCTGCTGTCTGTGGGGTCGCACAAAGTCGGACACGACTGAGGTGACTTAGCAGTAGCAGCAGTTCAGTTCAGTTGCTCAGTTGTGTCTGACTCTTTGTGACCCCATGAATCGGAGCACACCAGGCCTCCCTGTCCATCACCAACTCCCGGAGTTCACTCAGACTTCATCATGTCCATGATGCCATCCAGCCATCTCATCCTCTGTCGTCCCCTTCTTCTCCTGCCCCCAATCCCTCCCAGAATCAGAGTCTTTTCCAATGAGTCAGCTCTTCGCATGAGGTGGCCAAAGTACTGGAGCTTCAGCTTTAGCATCATTCCTTCCAAAGAAATCCCAGGGCTGATCTCCTTTAGAATGGACTGGTTGGATCTCCTTGCAGTCCAAGGGACTCTCAAGAGTCTTCTCCAACACCACAGTTCAAGAGCATCAAGTCTTCAGCACTCAGCCTTCTTCACAGTCCAACTCTCACATCCATACATGACCACTGGAAAAACCATAGCCTTGACTAGACAGACCTTAGTCAGCAAAGTAATGTCTCTGCTTTTGAATATACTATCTAGGTTGGTCATAACTTTTCTTCCAAGGAGTAAGCGTCTTTTAATTTCATGGCTGCAGTCACCATCTGCAGTGATTTTGGAGCCCCCAAAAATAAAGTCTGACACTGTTTCCACTGTTTCCCCATCTATTTCCCATGAAGTGATGGGACCGGATGCCATGATCTTGGTTATCTGAATGTTGAGCTTTAAGCCAACTTTTTCACTCTCCTCTTTCACTTTCATCAAGAGGCTCTTTAGTTCTTCCTCACTTTCTGCCGTAAGGGTGGTGTCATCTGCATATCTGAGGTTATTGATATTTCTCCTGGCAATCTTGATTCCAGCTTG
>SJYQ01001363.1:890275-907033 GCA_006410935.1 Redunca redunca
TTGTTGGAAGTGGGTGTTTGCTGATTATGGACAAATATAACTAAATCTCCTAGTAGCCATCATAGTACCTGATAGATGACATTTTACAAAATGGCTACAATATTTTATTAATTCATTGTAAATATAATTTTATTCAAAACTGTTAAAAATACACTAAACTTTATATCCATGATATATATGTATATACATTCATGGAATTCAAATGTTGTTAATATCTTTGACGGTGTACACATTTTTAGAAAATGAAAAACATTTTCTATTTGTTTGCCAAGTTACACAAAACTTCACGTGACAAAAATGAAATTCCAACAGAAACAGGAGTGATGTTAATAACAGCAGTCTGCGCTGGATGAACTGTGGATTTTGCTCAAGGAGACCAGAGAGTCTGAGAATCAGGTCACCACCTGTAAACACTGCTCTGTTCTCTGAGTTGATTTCCAGACCGTATTCTCACTCTCAGAGAAACTGCACTTCCTCATGGAAATGAGAGCCAATCTATCCTGGGGAATGATGTTTATGTAGATGGCTCTGTTTAGAAATACTATTATAAAGCTAACCCAGGAAGTTCACTTTCTCTCCTCAACGGTGTATCTTGGGAATTATTTCACTTGTGGATCAATAGAACAGAGAATAGAACTGGCTTCTCTTTGTGGGCATTCCTCCTCCAGGTACCCCCAAGTGCTTTGTGTAATGAAAAACAGCAGTGTTGGCGCCTTTAATAAAACATTGAGCATAATGCTTTCTCTTTCCCTGGCATCACTGCAGAAATGGGGCTGATTCACAGCCAAACAGCATGAGAAGAGGCCGTTCTCTTCAGTTAACATACCTGAGCAGCACACGTGCTGTGGGTACATCAGAGTTGCGAAACTGTCAGTTTCCCATTATCCAGAGTGGTCAAAGAGTGGACCATCCTTGTTTATACTCAGTTACGAGCCTGTCTTCATGCCATCCACTGAGTAGCTGAGGGCACGGACCCACTGCCTTCATCTGTATATGACTTGACATATAGATGCCCAATATTTCTATTGAAAAATATATGTGAATAAATACAGTAGATTAAATAAGTGCCCCCTATATGGCTGGCATGCTATCAGGCCTAGAATGACTAAACAGGTTAGATTTCCCCTGTCTAGGGGAACTTAATGGTGGTCTACGAGAAGTGTCATGGAGATGAATAATGAGAAAATCTCTTTTCAGCAACAATACGTATAGAAAGTTGAATTTACTAGTAAAAATGAGTTCAACTGTTCTCCGTTCTCTGAGCAAAAATAAAACAACCATTGGAGACAACTAATTGCTCTGGCAAAAGCAGTGTCTATAGAGCCAAGCAAAGGGATTAAGGTCACCTCTCTGGCTTGGCAATTATTGTGGCATTTCACAACATGTGTTGGAAGAAGCAAAACGTTTGGATATGAATTGATAAGCATTGACGCTAAAGTGAACTGAGCAAGTGAAGTAACAGAGCCTGTGGGAAGCAGCATGTAATGATATTAATATGTTTCTGAAAAATGGAGTCTACCGGCTCCAGTGTAGGTCATGTGGGAGGAGGGTCAGGCACGTGTGCAAAGCAGATTTTCAGAAGAGACCAGACTTGATCTGATCACATGAGAACAGAGACAGTTTCCTTATCCCAGATTCTTAGGAGAAGAAAATAAAACTTGACATCAAATATCCCTAAATAGTGTTTACAAAGTACAGTCTTTAAGCCATTTACAAAAATGTAACAGCTAAACAGATTTAAGTCTCATTCCAGAGAGGAGGCCCATTCATTCTAAACAACTGTTTTGCTTTCTTTTTTTCTCCCATTAAGTCAAGAGTTAATGAGCCACTCCAAGTATTGTTAATGATTTAACAGCATCCATGAGGGCAGGGGCCTTTTCTTGCTTTCTGCTCTATCATCCGCATCCAGGATAGTTTATTTATTCAGCAAATGTTTATTGAGCATCTGCTTCATGCCAGGCACCAAGAACACCGCCAAGGCATTGAACAGAAGACGCCGTCTTTTCTTTTACTGGAACTGTGAGTCTAGTGGGGCTCTTTCTTTATATATTCAACCAGTGAGCACTTGTTCACCAAGCCAACTCTTGTTCTAGACAGGAAGTTGAACACACTATAAGGAAGGGATGGAAATTAACCAAGCTGATTGTTAGGGAGATAAACAGATGGGGGTTTCTGGAGTGGAATGTGCCAGGAGATAGAACGGGGTGGTGTTACAGAGCAGGGCAGCCTGGCTCTGTAGAGGGCTGTGTAGGTGGGACTCAGGAGAGGCCCCAGAGAGAAAGAGCGCGCGGTAAGCTGAGAAATTTGCATAACAAAAGTGAATCTGCCACCAAAAGTGCTGGGCCTGGAGGACTGAGGACTGAATTATTCAATAGGGAATTAAATGTTATTGTTTAATTGCCGTTATCTGGAGTGCCATGCTAATTTTTATAAGCGGCCTTTCTCCCTCTTTGAGTTCATATTATTTTCATCTATTCCTTCTAAACGTCTATGGTTCTGAAAACGCATGAGCAAAAAAAAAACCACTTTACCGGTTTTCCCTTTAGACAGAAAATGCTTCCCATGTGATTAGCGACTTTTGATAGCTTTTCCCTCTCCTAATTCAGGGTAGTTGTTGACAGTGTTCTGAGGATAAGGTGTTTTTTTTCTTTTTTTCTACTTCTATCTTTAGGGCAAGCAATACCACCTTTTGCAGTGTTAGTTTTAAAATTCTCTGGGTTCAAGATACCAAGAATAACTGGCATAACAAAGAGCAGAGAAACATTCAGCAATTGACAATCACCATTTCAAAAAAAATTAAAAGCTATGCTAAATGGATCATAACATACTCAAACACATGAAAACTGTGCTTCAAAACACAGCTGGGGAAAGACGTTTGCTTTTATTAAAAATTGTTCAGAGGCATCATCACAGCGACAGAATCTTTAAACATCTACCAACACAAAGACCTGAAAAATATCTCTTCACTGATTTTTTCACCTGCTGTATTTTATATATTCCGAAAGCTATTGGTGCTCTTTTAGCAAGGGCCTCTTCATATCTGCCAGATTTTATGAATGATCGTTTTCTGCTGATTCAATCTGGGAAAATCCCTTTTGCTGAGGCAGCCCCTAACCGCCACCTTTATAGTCTTTCTCATTCATTTTATTCCTCAAGGGAACTTCCCGTTTCTCCAATCTAAGCACAGAGGATCTCAACAACCGAAAATAGCTTTAGCTGGGTTTTCCTTCAGGCAGTCCTCTGCCAGGCAGTATGGATTTTTAGATCTCAGAGTTCAAAGAGATTTTCTGGTTCATATCACCAGAGGCCAGATCACGCAGACACAATATCAGTAGATTGTGGCTTTGTTCAGACTAAAACTCTGCCTTCTGCTCTTTCACTTGCGTTTGCTATGGCTCCTTCCAAAACTCTCCAACGCCGACCTCGGAGCTTCGACTCTCTATACTAAGATATGCCCGTGTGGAGGACTGGAACGATCACAGTGAAACTTGCATCCCCTTTCCTCGGACGTGTCTGAGACCGGTTCTGATCGGCTAAGGGGTGCTCTCCGGAGAGAAGCCGGTAAGGACACGCGGGAGCAGGCTGGCGGCTGCGGAAGCCGGGTGAAGACGCGGCTTGGATGCTGACTCAACTCAGCCTCATCCCACAGGGAGCTGGGGCCGAAGGGACGCCAGCGCTGTCGGGGTCTGAGAAGAGGATGGGCTTTTCCACCGCGGGAGCCGCCCGGTTAGCTGCGGGTCCTCGGGGGCCGGGGCTGCTCTCCATCAGGCGTCTCTGGGCGAGGCGGGCCCCGTCGGGACGCGGGAGTCCTCCCAAAGCGGGCAGCCAGGAGCGGCGGGGCCCCAGGGCCCTGGCGACCTGCAGATGGGCGCCCCTGCGGAAGGGGCCCAGCAGGGAGCCAGCAGGGTCTCCCGCACAGGTCAGCTCCGCGCCTGCTGCCGGCTGCATTCTCCCTGCATCCGCCCCTCTGGGCCGCGGGGCCCACCGCCCAGGCAGCTCCCTGCGGAGCGAACGGCTACCGACCTGCAACGGATCCTCTCTCATCCACGCTTCAGACGGCTCTGCTTGACTCTGACACGTCAAGAAGCTGCACACAAAAGGCATAATTACTGAGGCTGAAACTGTCATTGATGACTTATTATCTGCGGGGCTGGTCCTGCTGCCCTGAAATGGCATGTTGTGTTTGTCAGTGGAGGACATGTAAACAGCAGTGAAGAATTTCCCATTAAGGAACAAAATGTTGATTTAAAGTTTCATGCCTCAGGTGAATCCCTCCCTGCCAGCCTCTAGGGAAAATGCACGTGCTACTTAATAGCACTCAGAAAGCAAACTAAAGGCAAGAGCTTGGAAGGGATGTGCAATTAAATCTGAGCTGTAGACGCTCGCTTTCAATTCAGCTGTGAAAGGCTAATTTGAGGATGCCTCACTTGGCATCTAAGATAGAAAGCTACTCAATCTTCCAATCTTCTTTTTTTTTATTGTGGTCGAAGTCACATAATCCAGGGCAGAGTGTCTCAGCCACATTTAACTGTCCATCCACACAGCTGTGCAGCTCCCACCACCGTCCATCCCGGGAATCTTCCACCTTCATAAACTGAAACTGTGTCCTCATTAAACTAAGCCTCAATCCCCTCTACCCCAACCCCTCGTCCTTGGCGTCTGCCAGCGTATTTTGTGAGGCTATGAATTTGACTATGCTAGGTAGATAGCATATTCAAAAGCAGAGACATTACTCTGCCGACTAAGGTCCGTCTAGTCAAGGCTCTGGTTTTTCCTGTGGTCATGTATGGATGTGAGAGTTGGACTGTGAAGAAGGCTGAGTGCTGAAGAATTGATGCTTTTGACCTGTGGTGTTGGAGAAGACTCTTGAGGGTCCCTTGGACTGCAAGGAGATCCAGCCAGTCCATTCTGAAGGAGATCAGCCCTGGGATTTCTTTGGAAGGAATGATGCTAAAGCTGAAACTCCAGTCCTTTGGCCACCTCATGCAAAGAGCTGACTCATTGGAAAAGACTCTGATTCTGGGAGGGATTGGGGGCAGGAGAAGAAGGGGACGACAGAGGATGAGATGGCTGGATGGCATCACTGACTTGATGAAGTCTGAGTGAACTCCGGGAGTTGGTGATGGACAGGGAGGCCTGGCGAGCTGTAATTCATGGGGTCGCGAAGAGTCGGACACGACTGAGCAACTGAACTGAACTGAGGTACTTGGTTTAGGTGGAATCAAACAGTATTTGTCTGCACCCAATGCATATTTTTAAGGCTAACTTAATATATGTCCTACGAGGAGAGCATGCCTTCCCGTTTCTTTCCCCGGGTCATGCGGCAGGTTCTCACCAGTCTTCTTAATATAAGTGGAGCAGCCACTGTTTGTGAGCTGCAGGGCTCTGGAGATTAAACAAAGAATAGACACAATGACAGTAGCCGTCATTCAAGAGCTGTTTCTGTGTGATCCGGGCGTTGTCCTGAGACGTTGGTGTGTCTCATTTAACAGTTAAAGAAATCCTGCGAAGGACATCTTATTCTTCCTGTTTGCAGGTGAGGCCGCTGAAGCACGGGGAGTCCCTACTGGGGTGAAATTGCCAAAGATGCACTGAACACAGGCTTGGCCCTCACAGCCAGTGAAGTGAGATTGCGAAGTATGAACCCCAGCATATGGAGGAGTGTGATTAAGTCAGGTGGATACAAGAGGATTTCCTTAACATAAAAAGGAGGACAAGAGTTTCCTGGCCCGGGAGAACCACAGGTGCAAAATCCCTGTGCCTGGAAGAGCACAGTCCTGCGACTGGTGTCTGGGAAGAGCACAGCCCCTGTGGCTGGTGGGAGAGTCAGGGCCAGCCTGGAGGGGCACAGCTGGAAAGGGAGGCAGCGGCCGGAACACACGAGACTCTGTTGCCTGTGTGACCAGGGTTTCCTCCAATGTAATTAGCAGTGGAAACCCACTGAAGCACTGGAAAGCCATCTGCTGTTTAAGTGGTGTTAAGGATGAGAGCATGTGTTTGCCTGTTAGGATTGTTTTTGTTTTCAAGGAGCCCCCTGGTTTTAGAATGAAGAGTAGATTGTAAGGAGGACAGAATAAAGGCAACAATTAGGAGCTATTGCAGGTAGACTGGGGTGAATTCTGACAGTGCCTTTACGAGAGTTATTGATGAAGCTAAATAGAAGTTTCATCAGAAAATTGATAGGAATTGGTAATGGATTGGATGAAGAGTTACCCAGAAAAATGCTAAAGTTTATTCCTGATTTCTTACTTATATGATTGTAAGAAGAATGTAAGGAAAGAAATATGGGATAAAGACCAAGTTTTCTGGGACGATCATGAGTTTGGTTCTCAATCTATTTAATTTGAAGTACTTTTGAAAAAATAAAACAAGAGAGGACAAAAAGGTAGTAGAAAGGAAGTCTAAAGTAAAACTCTGAACTAGAGATGGTCACTGAAGCTACGAGTGGGGATGAAGCTGACCTAAAAGTATACAAAGTGCAATAAGAAGACACAGAAATAGCCTTGAGTACTCTACTATTGGGGGCTTCCCTGGTGGCTCAGACAGTAACGAATCCACCCGTAATGCTGGAGATCTGGGTTCGATCCCTGGGTCGGGAAGGTCCCCTGGAGGAGGGCATGGCAACCCACTCCAGTATTCTTGCCTGGAGAACCCCCATGGACAGAGGAGCCTGGCGGGGTACAGTCCCTAGGGTCGCAAAGAGTTGGATATGACAGAAGTGACTTAGCACGCATAAGCACGCTCTCATATTTAGTGACTTGATAGATAAGTCTCAGCAGATTACCACCTGTGGAACGAAGAGTCCGTCAGTGAGTTGAGGAAATGATATTCTTGGTTTGTTGTCGGGCAGAATAAACATCTGGTAAAATTGTCAATTATGGATTCCTTTCCTTCTTGTTTGGAAAAGGAACTCTTCAAAGTGAGCAGGAGAGAATTTGTTTCATTCATAAAGCAAAGGGAACATTCTTAACAGAAAGCAAATTTATCTTCTTCTTGTTCCCTGTTAAAACTTCCACATTCTTGCTGAAACACAGATTTCTCACCAAGCACCTTGAACAGCCCAGTCATAAGCTCAGCCCTTCTTGCCTAATGATGATTCGTCTCTGACCAGTCATTTGCCAAGAATCCCAGGGAGCCTCTGAAGAACGTAATTGAAAACTGGAAATTCAGTATGACCCCCGTGTCACCAATTAGAGCCAAAGAACCCGAGAGTGAGCTTACTGCATCCTTGCTGGCGGAGAGCAGGCAAGCATCTGAGCAAACATGCCATCTGAAATGCACAGTAGTCTGAGGCTCCAACGGAGAAGAAATCCAAAAGCAACAAAAAAGAGCACCTCTAGCTCACCTGGGTGATTGGGATTAATCTGTCACCTTTTCTAGGTGTAGGCTACAGCCGTCCTTGGGCAACCTTGCCTGGCAACCTCGCCTGTGTCTCACCCTATCAACAGGGACAAACCAAGTTTCTTTCTCACTGTTTACTGGGCTCACTGCAGACGAAGAACGTGGGGAGGTTGCAATTCACTGAAAATAACACTCAGCAGATTAAATCTACTGCACATGTGCTGTCTTCCAGATAAGTTCAAGAATATGGTGCATTTTAGTATTTTATTTTTTAAGTAAATATGACAAAAACATGAAATTGTCTTCTTAACAGAGGCTTAAGCTTAAAAATGGAAATCCCAGGTCAACGGAGGAGAAGCAGCTTTGTCCAGCTGGCCAGTGAGGTCGTATGCTACCTTGCAGAGAGACCTCAGGGTGTGTACTTATGCCACTTGCCCTGTGGCTCTCCTTTACGTTTTTTTAAATTTATTCTTCATTTTTAAATGCATCTTTACTTGTTTCTCTGAGTCGGGTCTCAGTCTCAGCACCCGGCCTCTCCAGCGGTGGCGTGGAGGCTGAGCGTCCCTGCCCCCTGTGGGGTCTTAGTTCCCTGATGAAAGATTGAACCTACGTCCCTTGCAATGCAAGGCAAATTCTTAACCACCGGAATTGTTAATCACTGAGAAAGTCCCTGGCCTCTTTAAAAATATCTTAGTCCCTCAGAGGCTCATTGGTTTGGAAATTGTCAACAGGCTCCCTTGCCTCCTGACTTAGAGCTGAAGCAGCTGATGAGAAGTGCCCGCCCAGTCCGCAGTACAGAAAGGAGTAACGAGGAGGCGTTCCGTTATTCTGGTCTCCAGGTTCCTGTGGGTGACGTGCTCCCTTTGTCACAGATCAGCACCCCTCCACGGCCCTCTCTGCCTCCTTTTCATGCCCTGTGAAGCCTGCAGACTGATGCTGTAACCCCCTCGGTAACCAGCCCCTAGGCGCCCTGCTAACCCTTATAGTTCCCTTAACCCTCAGCCCACATCTTTGCGTGGAGCCCCTTTATGAAACCACATTAGTTCTCTGGGGTCCCTGACCCACTGTGGGTAACACAGTTTCGTTCAGTTTGGTTCAGTCAATCCATCGTGTCAGACTCCTCGTGACCCCATGGACTGCAGCACGCCAGGCCTCCCTGTCCATCACCAACTCCTGGAATCCACCCAAACCCATGTCCATTGAGTCGGTGATGCCATCCAGCCATCTCATTCTCTGTCATCCCCTTCTCCTCCTGCCCTCAATCTTTCCCAGCATCAGGGACTTTTCCAGTGAGTCAGCTCTTCACATCAGGTGGTCAAAGTATTGGAGTTTCAGCTTCAACATCAGTCCTTCCAATGAATACTTAGGATGGACTGGTAACATATCAGAGCCAAATCACTCTGGAACCTCAAATCAGGAATTAAAAACAAATAGAGACAAAGTGAAATGCCTTAGAAAGATGCTGATGGATAGAAGCTAACTCAAATTATAGTCATTGTCAATTCACAGTGACCTTCCTTCTAGAGGCATCAGTTCCCTGGGATGTGTTTTAGGCCAGTATGTCTACGTGGCATCTTCTCCTGTATCCACACTTGGCTAATATGACCAAGGTTAGTCACATGACCTGATAAGGGCCAGTCAGGTCCTTTTCCTGGAAACTGCCAAAGGTCATCTACTGAGCTGTGGGGTTAATTGCCTGAGCAGTGGGAGGATGAAGTAAGGAAAGAAGGCAGAGATTGCAAGACAAGGAAGCGCTTCCAAATGGCAACGCCTCCCCAAACTTGGCCCCGTGTCTCCCTTGGACACAGTTATGACCACATCTTTAAAATAAAACCCTCCATTTTTATTTGTTACCCAAAACTGGATTCTGTTACCGGCAACTAAAAGAGTCCTAACTGATCCATTAAAGAACAAACGATGCTTTTCAACCGGCAGGAATGTGGTGGGTACCTGTGGCCCTGTTCTAGCACCAATCTAATGGAACTTTCTGCAGCGATGGAAATCTTCTGTAAAACCTTCAGTGTCCGGTGCAGTACCCACCAGCCACATGTCGACATCAAACATGTGAAATGTAGGTGATGCGATTAAGGACGCTTTTGTTTTATCTTACTTTAATGGCCGTATGTGGCTAGTAGCCATCATATTAGACAGCTCAGCTTCAGACTTTCGGGTTTTCCTTATTTTTGTGAAGTCAGTTTCCAGAGAAGCCTGGGGGTTGAGGGCTATCTGCTGGCCAAACATGCCACAGCTGAAGAAGCAAAATCAGTCAGCCCGGCAGAGGGATCTGTGCAGCGTATTAAAGCAACCAGGACGCCGTCCTCTCGGCCCTTCAGACGGAAGACCTTAGCGTTGCCCATCATTTCTCTATGACTCCATCCCAGCTCTGCCTTCCAAGTGTATCTAGAATATGGCCTTATTTGCTGCCTCACCCCCGCTATCCTTATGCAGACCACGCCCTCTCATTTAGAATGAGTAACACCCTTGCTGGCTCTCGGTCGTCCTGCTTCCGCCTGTGTCTGCTTCTAGTTTGCGCTGTGTGCATGCGCAATTGCTCAGCCATGTCGCATTCTTTGCGACCCTGTGGCCTGCAGCCTGCCAGGCTCCTCTGTCTATGGGATTTTCTAGGCAAAAGCACTGAAGTGGGTTACCATTTTCCTCCTCCAGGGGATCTTCCTGACACAGGGATTGAACCTGTGTCTCCTGCATGGGCAGGCAGATTCTTTACCAGTAAGCCACCAGTTTATGCTAGAATATCTTAAAGCATATGGTGGCCACATCACTTCTTTGCTCCAGACTCATCCCATCTCATTTAGGGTAGAAGTCAGCATTTCCAGAGCTTTCTACAGGGGTCACGCCCTGTCCGTCCACAGCAATTCTGACACTGTTTCTTATATGTACTCTACATCAGGCCCTCTAGACACCTCCTGATGAGGGACTTTGAAGGAGACTCTGTGCCCATCCGAGAATACATACCGCCTATCTTCCCGTCGGGCTTCGTCCCTCATTCTACGAGGTCTCTGCTCATACATCACCTTCTCAGCAAGCCCTTCTCAAACAACCTCGGATTGAACAATGATTCCCCTATCCCTACCATTCCTCATCACCTTCCTGGACTAAGCAGGGAGGTGCTCTTCCTGGGGGAAGCAAACAGCGGTGAACTGAGCCTCCACGGTCACCCTCAGCAACTGGAATTCATGAAGCCGCGTGAGGCTGGACTCGGGACCACTAGCCTTCACCCCTGCCTCAGGTCAGCAAGACCCCAGTGGGGAGCTGAGCCTGCACCCAGCCTTGGCAGCAGTCAGGCAGAAAGAGGGAGGGCAGGTGGGGGAGTGGATGATAATCTGCTCCCTGCTTCCTCCAGTGGATCCAGGGGAGCTAAGACTCCGCCTTTCCCAGCATCCGTGAGGCAGGGAGAGCGGTTAGGTGCTGGGCCACGTGGTGCTCCACTTGGCCCTTCTCCTCCCCTGAGGTCCGCCGAGCCTAGTGGGAAGCTGCCCTTCCAGGTACACTGGAGGCAGCTGAGCACACGGGAGGGTGTCAGCCAGGCTGAGGGGGAGTTAAACCTCCACCTCCCCCCTGCTGGGAGCCAGCGCCCCACTTTGCTGCAGTGGTTGACAAGGAGCAGCAAGAGGCTGAGCAGATACGCCCACGTGCCCCTGGCGCGCACCTCAGCAGGGGGACTGCCTGCTACAAACGGGAGGCTAAGCAGGACCCAGACTCTTACAGAATCAAGCATTTTACAGTGCCTTTGAAAGTCACTGAGACCCAGAAAATAATAACATGAGAAAATCCGCTGGCACCAATACTGATAGGGAAAAGATACTGGATTATTTACTAGAAGACAAATGAATGTAAATGGTACAAACATCAGTAAAAGATATCTCCAGGCTATGATGATTGATTAGGGAACTCTACTGAGCTCGCAGAGTCGGACACGACTGAAGTGACTCAGCAGCAGCAGCAGCACTGAGCATTCAAAGTCTTAACATGAATTCTACTCACTCTGTTTCAAAAAACAGAAGAGGAGGAAACATGTCCTACTTCTTTTTATGAGGCTAGCATTGCTCTGATACTGAAGACAACAAATACAGACAGACCAATAGGTAAAGCGATAGACCAGTCTCTCATCAACTTAAAAAAATTCTCAATAAAATGTTAGCACATACAACGAAGCAAAATATGAACGAAATTACATACCATGACGAAGTGGGATTTATTCCAAGCATGTAAGGCTGGTTCAAATTTGAAAATCAATCAAACTGGAGTTTTAAAATTATGAACTAAATTTTCATTAGTAATTATTGTGTTTAAATTGTCCATATCATATTGGGTATGGAGATCATAGTTTGTGCTTCTGATGAACTGATTCATTCCATCTGAATTATAAACTGTCCTCACCATACTATTGAATGCCCCTACCGCCTCTTCAGTGGCTATAGGCCCTGCAGTGATTACCATTTGTTTCATTCTTGATATTGGTAATTCATATCTTCTTACTTTTCATCTCTGTCAGTTTTGCTAGTGAATTATCAGTTTTTTTCTTTTCCTGAAGCACCAGCTTTATTTTCCCATTGACTTTGTATTCCTGTTTCTAATTAAATTCGTAACACTCTATCCGCATTGCCTAAATCCATTGTGCACGCAATAAGGAGACTGCCATATTTCGATCACATCAAATGATGAAAAATTTGAAATATGAAGTAGCAAGTAAAATAGAAAACTTAAAGGTTGTTTGTTGATCAACTAAAGTTCTAATTAAAACCTCAGCCTATACTCCTATTTATGACATTCTCTAACATAAATTTAACACTGTTCTTTGTTTCATTTATTTCTAACTAGGCCTGAGTAGTTTTTAACAGGAAACGGCAGTTACATCAGTTGAGTGGTGCTAATATGTCTCAAGCACCTCAGTTGGATCTCAGTTTCTTTTCATTTGTTGGGTTGTACTTAGGTAAATAATTTCCAAATAGTGCATATATTAAAAACAGTGCTTTTTAAAAAAAGACATCAGGGTTATATTTTTAATAAAAGTAGAATCACTTTTAAATTTTGTTTCCTCAGGTAACACCTTAATCATCCTGTTATTTAGGATTTTCCATTTTGATATAAACAAAAATTTAGATGGATAGCATTAGTTAACATAAAGAATTAGATCAACTTCTAAAAGCAGTTTTTAACAGTCTATATTCGTGGATTTTATACTGCAGACAAAAAAAAAAAAAAAAGAGTAGCAATCAAATTTCTTCACTTACCATGGTGTTAAAATGCAAATAGAGGTGGATTTAACACAAAGCTGTCTGCCCTTAAGATACAGTTTGATATGCGAGAAGAGTCTCTTACAATAACTCTAGTAAATTAAAACATTTGCAGACTTTAGGGCGTTGTGTTGTAGCTTAGTTTAATTTTACTTCAAAAGACCATTAAGCGTACTATAGAAAGCTGATCTTTATGAGTTGTTTTATGAATGAGACATAAATAAACGAGTAAACATGAAACTAAAAGTCTTAAGCTTTAAGTGGAATGTAGACATATTTAAACAAAAACAAGAGAAATCTTACTGTGATTTGTTCTGTTGATCTCTTCTGTCTTCTGAACATAAGATTTCTTAGAGATATAACAAGTCATAAATGCAAATGTATGGGGTATTTTTTAATCACACAATGATGTTGCAAGTTATAAAATAACGCAAATTTGTGCATACAGCTTTGAAAATGAAAATCTACATTCAAATATTCTGTACAGTTTTAACTTTAGTATATGATAAAGAAAATCATGCTAGTGGAAGCCACTTCCTGTCTAGGAAATAGGAGGCCGAAGTAATTACAATGCAGCTGAAATGCCCAAAGATATGGAATAGTAGAGAAAAAAGATGATAGCAGTAGAAATTTAGGAATAAATAGATCAGATTTTCAGAGCCCTCCTAGGAGAAGGCAAATTCAAAGTATAGCTGTTTCCTGATTATTTGAGAGATGAGCATCCAACTTATAGCGTCCGTGGGCTAGGGCTGGAGTGTGAAGGGCTTTTGTAAATTGCTTCAGGCAAAGCCCAACTCATCAGTCTTTTTAAGCAGCAAAACTAGATTAACATTGAAATAAAAGAAACTGAAGAAAGAAAGAGGGCGAAGCAAAAGTCTACAGTCTTGGAGAAAAGAAGGGATAAGGTGGAGTGTGAAGATTAAAGTATAAACGCTGAGGACTTCCCTGGTGGCCCAGTGGTTAAGAATCTGCAGGAGACACAGGTTCAACCCCTGGTCCGGGAAGATCCACACGCCACGTGGCAACTAAGCCTGTGTGCCGAAACTGCTGAGGCCCATGCAGCCCGGAGCCCCCGCCCTGCAGTGAGAGGCCCTGGGCTGCGACTAGGGAGACGGCTGCACGCGGCGATGAAGACCTGGCACAGCCAAAAATAAGTAAATAAATAGAACTGTTTTTAAAAAACAGGGTATATGCTTAGAGTTCAGTGTGGTTAGCAGGGACAAGACTAGGCTCTATCCTAAGTGGAGTGTATATAAGCCATTTGTCCATTTTATAGCCATCACAAGCATGCATATGTTCTTTATAAGGCTTCACTCATAAACACTGCAGACATAATTTTTCAGGCCAGATAATGATTTTTATCTCATAGAAGATACACATGTTTATTCATTAATTCAACACACATGTATTAAGCATGTACTACGTGCCAGACCCTATTCTAGGCAGTATGGACACAGCAAAGAAGACGGAAAGCAGTGGCCTTTGGTGGTTGATAAGGGGAGAAAGATAATAAAACAGAAAAGCAAAATGCATAGTGTGTTAGGAAAATGGTGACAGCTATGGAGAAAAACAAATCCAGAGAGTAGATCAGAAATTCTGGGGTGAGGAGAGGTGCACGCTTAAACAGTGATCAGAGCTGCGTTCAGAGAGAAGGCGACATTTGCTTCAGGAGCTGGAGGACGAGGAGAGGGCGGTGTGGATTTCTGCTGCTGTCGTTCAGTCGCTCAGTCGTGTCCGACCCTTTGCAGCCCCATGGACCGCAGCATGCCAGGCTTCCCTGTCCTTCACTGTCACCCAGAGCTCGCTCAAACTCATGCACAGAGTCAGCGACGCCATCCAACCATCCCATCCTCTGCAGTCCTCTCCTGCCTTCAATCTTTCCCAGCATCAGGGTCTTTTTCAAGGAGTCTGCTCTTCGCATCAGGTGGCCAAAGTGTTGGAGCTTCAGCTTCAGCATCAGTCCTTCAATGAATATTCAAGACTGATTTCCTTTAGGATGGACTGCTTGGATCTCCTTGCCGTCCAAGGGACTCTCGAGAGCCTTCTCTAGAACCTCAGTGTGAAAGCATCGGTTCTTCTGTGCTCAGGCTTCTTTATGTAGATTTCTGTGCATGGGCCTAAAGCAGAGTGTACCTGGAATTTTCTGAACTAACCAGTGTTGGTGACTGGTGAGGACATGTGAAGGAAATGAGGTCATTTAGGATGCTGTGGGCCTTCCTCCAGGCTTGGCTTCTTTTTTTTTTTTTTTTTTTTCTGAGTGATGTAGGAAGCCCTCGGAAAGTTTAGGTTACAGGACTGTCTTGACAAGACTTAGATGACAGCTGCTGTGCTGAGAATAGGGGATTCCCTGGTGGCTCAGTGGTAAAGAATCCACTCCCGATGCAGGACACTCAGGTTCAGTCCCTGGGTCCAGAAGGTCCCCTGGAGGAGGAAATGGCAACCCATTCCAGTATTCTTGCCTGGGAAATCCCATGGACAGAGGAGCCTGTGGGGGCTACAGTCCACGGGGCCACACAGAGCTGAGCGTGACTGAACAGCCATGGACGTGCTGAGAGTGGACCCTCATGGGGGGCGCAGACCGTAGTCCCAGTCCTGCGCCCCCAGTCCTGCCATCTTCAAGAAGCTCGCTTTCATGAAACGCTAAGCGCCTCAGTTCCCTCATCTGTAAAATAGGGACGCAAGCATGCTAAACTGCTTCAGTCGTGTCTGCCTTTGCGACCCCGCTGACTGTAGCCCGCCCGGCTCCTCTGTCCATGGGACTCTCTGGGCAAGAACACTTCGCGTGGGTTGCCACGCCCTCCTCCAGGGGACCTTCTGGACCCAGGGATCGAACCCGAGCCTCTCTGTCTCCTGCATTGACAGGCGGGCGGGCTATTTGCCACCAGCGCCACCTGGGAAGCTCGCAGATAAGTGCTAACAGTACATATTGCATCAGGCTGGTATGAGGATGATCTGAAGTATCATGTATAAACTATACCTGCTACATTAGCCTGTGGGCATGCTGAGTTGCTCAGTCATGTCTGAGTCTTTGAGATCCCATGGACTGTAGCCGCCAGGCTCCTCTGTTCATGGGTTTCCCAGGACTGGAGTGGTTGCCATTTCCTTCTCCAGGGCGTCTTCCTAACCCAGAGATTGAACCCATGTCTGCTGCTCTGGTAGGCGAGTTCTTCACTACTGAACAACCTGGGAATTATATTGGCAAGCCATTACATTGGCAACTATTTGTTAATATTATCATTATTGGAATAACACTGACAAGAGATGATGGCCGTGTCAACTACACTTCAAAGAAGTGATGAGATTCTGGATACACATTTAAAAGTGAAACTGATGGGATCTGCCAGTCAGTTGGATAGGAGCATAGAAGAAAGAGGATGACATCAAAGCCGGTTTCAGCAACTGGGAGTAGGTAGTTGGCGTCCAACAGGTCGGGGAGGGTACTTTAGGAGCGGGAACTCTGTCAGGAGCTCAGTTTGACTTGATTTCTGTGGTGCCTTCTCCTTACCCTAGGAGAGCTTGGGTGAGCAGCTGCGTGTAGATGGGGGCCCTCGGGGAAGCCTTAGCCCAGGTTGCTAGCCGTCCGTAGATTGCCATGCCCATCATGCTTTCCATACTTAGCATTAGTCTTTGTGGGTTTCCACTCATACGTTTAACTGGCCGATGTGTTTATACTGAAATATCATTTGATATTAAAAAGGGCAGCACAAAAATGGTTTCTCAGTACAGTATAAGAATCACCACTTCCAAACCAACTGCACAAATCAATGAAGACAGCTAGTGGTCCTTGCAACTGCTACAGAATCCCAGTTGCCTTTGGAATTTTCTATGTCATTAATGTAATAGCAGCAGTTAGCATTATCTGTAGCATGCAATTATGAGCTCATCTCATCAGTCTTAACCAGCTTCATACTTGAACTTATTTTCCATTACGGGAAACATTTCCATTTCTAAAGTCACCAGACAGGGAGTTAGTGGTGACTTAAGCACATTTCCTTCCCCTGGCCGCAATGTGGGTACTGCTGATGCCCATTTAGAGCTGGGTGAGGAAAGCCTCTTGGACCTGTCAGTCCCTCTGTCCTTTCTCTACCCATCTCTAGCGTAAGTAGAAACAGATGTTTCAAAAATAATAACAGGTAAAATGTATGGAGACACTATGTCCTAC
>SJYQ01001363.1:907369-927363 GCA_006410935.1 Redunca redunca
CAGTACAAGACTCCAAGCCCCGCCCTCCTGTGCTTCCTGCTTCAGGCCCTGGAGTTTCCCTCTCCTTCCTACTTCCTTGCTTGTTTTTTTAGTTGCTTCCCAGGTGGTGCTAGTGGTGGAGAACCCGCCTGCCAGTGCAGGAGACCTAGGAGATGAAGATTGGGTCCCGGGTGGAAGATCCCCTGGAGGAGGGCGGATTGCTCTAGTATTCTTGCCTGGAGAATCCCGTGGACAGAGGAGCCTGGGAGTTACGGTCCATAGGATGACAAAGAGTCGGACGTAACTAAAGCGACTTAGCAGGAACAAGGTCGCTGAACTGTGTCTGACTCTTTGCAACCACACGGGCTGGAGTCCGCCAGGCTCCTCTGTCCATGGGATTTCCCAGGCAAAAATATTAGAGTGGGTTTCCTTTTCCTCCTCCAGGGAATCTTCCTGCTTCCTAGTGGTCATTTTTAGATGGGATGAAAAGTGTACAGAATAGTCGAAGCTTAAACCAGGAAAGCTTTCTCTATTTCAGGGACACTTTTACATGGTCCAACAATGAACAGTTAGTGGATAAAGAGAACAGGGGCGATTCAGAACAAATTTAAAAGCAGATAGGTCTGTGTATTATCTCTGGGTTTTAGCTTCTTGTCATTCCATTCAATAGAGTGTGTTCTTTCTAGTGGCCAGAAGTCAAGGGGTTGCATAAAGCTCTTTAATTCCCTCTTAAACAACTGGTTTGTTTCATGGACTTCTAACCCTATCAGATTTCACAGATACCAACCCCTAAAGATGAGGATGGAAAACGTGGGAAGTGCTGACGCAGACCTGATCCACCTGAAGAGACTGACAACGTCCCTTCCTTTGGATTAAGCTCATGGTGCATGTTTGCATCTGAAATAAGTCCTGTGACTGACTCGGGAGGGGAGGGGGCAGGCCTTCAGGAGGTTTAAAATATCTTCAGGAGAGGGGAAGACTATTTTATTGGGGTCAGATTAAATTACTTAGTGAATGGTTTTACTTTTCTTCCTGAAAGAAAGAAACAAAAGAAAGTTGCTTTGGCTGTCCTCACTGATGACACTCTGTGCAGACAACACTGCGTTTTGCTCATCCGCAGAGAAGAACGGGCCTCTTGCCTGGAATGTCAGGGCGGCCTCCCAGGATTTGAATTAAATGTTAAGGAAAATTCTAACATTTAGAATTAGCTCTTTATTAGAAATAGACATGAGCTGGGGTGTGGATTAGGTGCGTACATTATTCTCTGCATGGAGAGACAGCTGCCACTCCTGACTGTGGGGTTAAAGGACTGTTCTGGTTAGTTTTGTCTCCCAAACATACAGCCTAGCAAATATAGACACGCAGAAAGGTGAAGACATCACCTAAGAAAGAAGCTAGTGGCCAGAGTGAGCCCGGCGGCCGCGGCGCCTCAGCCTCTCTCGGCGGCGAGGCTGCCCGGCGCGCGGCCGGGCCTGGGGCGGCCGATGTGCCCGTCCGTGCCGCGCCTCTCCTGCCTGGCTCCCCAGGCGTCTCGGCACCTCTGTCGCCGACAACAGCCAGCCACGCTGCTGCCACTTCGCACGTTCGATTCCAGTAACCAAGAGTTGGTTCCTACAGTTTTCAGCTCAGGATCTGATCTATAGAGGCTTTGTAGATATTCACTTTAAATAAGAACCTGCACTAAATCATAGATTACAAGAAAATATATAATCCCACCATCCAGATGTAACAGATCTTAACATTCTATTGTATATCCTTCTCGTATTATTTTTCATACTCAGAAGGAGATATTCACTAGTCTTCTGCCTGATTTTTGCTTTAAAATATATAACAAACAACTTTCTATTTCAGAAACGCTCTCTGATAACTTTGCTCTTTTTAATGGGGCTGGGGGAAAGGATGTGTGATTTATTATAAAATCCTGGTTTCAACTGAAGTGTAATATCTTTTTCCCCCTAGCTTTATTGAATTATTAAGAGATATACAATTAAATATAAAATTTTAATCACTGTATATGGGAAGATATATATGTATCACTGATTCTCATCTGGGAGTGAGTTTGCCATCTGGCGACATTTGGGGATTTCTGGAGTCGTTTTTGGTTGTCACACCTGGAGGGTGTGACTGCCAGTGGGTAGGGGTCAGGGGTGCTGCTGGGTGTTCTGCCTTTTGCACAGGAACGTCCCAGAGCAGAGGCGTCTGGCTCAAGACGGCAGGAGCACAGAAACTGGTTGCTGTGTGTACACGCGTGAATGTACTAACCGACTCCTTACTGTTAGTTTGTTTCCAATTCTTCTTTCCTTCCCTGGAGAAGGAAATGGCAACCCACTCCAGTATTCTTGCCTGGAGAATCCCATGGACGGAGGAGCCTGGTGGGCTACAGTCCACGGGGTCCCAAAGAGTTGGACACGACTGAGTGACTTCCCTTCCCTTCCAATTCTTCAATGTTATGATTAGTGCTATTACAAATACCCTTTGCATGCTCACACCTTTCCACACATTTATAATTATTCCCTCTAGGTAAATATCTAGAGTTAGAATTTCCAGAACAATTGAAATAATGATTTTTAGAGGTTTTTTGTTTTTTTTTGTAATAAACACACCGACATTCCCATTCTAAAGAGTTGTACCACTTAATACTCTCCTCATCAGCTGGAAATCCTGTCATTTCCGTATCTTTATCGTAACTATGCATGGCTGTTTGTAAATTTATAAACAATTGAATATTTTCTGGGAAGAATGTAATTAATTTTGTATGTATTTGTTTCATTACTGACAAAGTTGAAACAGTAGTGTGAAAAATGGCTTTTCTCACTTTAGTTATAATGCCATTTCAGTTCAGTTCAGTTGCTCAGTTATGTCCGACTCTTTGTGACCCCATGAACCACAGCATGCCAAGCCTCCCTGTCTATCACCAACTCCCGGAGTCCACCCAAACTCATGTGTATCAAGGCGGTGATGCCATCCAGCCATCTCATCCTCTGTTGTCCCTTTCTCCTCCTGCCCCCAATCCCTCCTACCATCAGGGTCTTTTCCAATAAGTCAACTCTTCACATGAGGTGGCCAAAGTATTGGAGTTTCAGCCTCAGCATCAGTCCTTCCAATGAACCCAGGACCAAACTCCCTTAGGATGGACTGGTTGCATCTCCTTGCAGTCCAAGGGACTCTCAAGAGTCTTTTCCAACACCACAGTTCAAAAGCATCAATTCTTTAGTGCTCAGCTTTCTTCTCAGTCCAACTCTCACATCCATATGTGACCACTGGAAAAACCATAGCCTTGACTAGACAGACATTTGTTGGCAAAGTAATATCTCTGCTTTTTAATATTTAGTAAACTTGATGTTGGCTGTTGATTCTAGAACAGTTTAAGTTTAATAACTGTAAGTTGGTGTTGACCATTAGACAAATGATCTTGTGAGTGAAGGAATCTTTCATTCTATGAATGAATGTCAAGGCCGTGTGACCTTTGAGTTACTCTCCCAAGGACTGTGTCGGTTCTACACAGATGAGATGAGGGAAAAGTGGAGATTGATTGGAGAGTTAACTTTCTCAGTTGGGGTACCTGGGAGAATTTGGAAGGAATTGAGCAGCAGGCGGTCTGGAGACTTTTTAGTGAAGCGTTATTCCTCGTATCTGTAGCAGTAGTCTAAAAGCCCAGTATCTATATGTATTTGTAACAGGTTGATGATGATGAGAGATACCCTGTATTGAACACGTGTGTCACAGTTAACTATTTCTGTGTGTCTGAAAAGCAAAAGTGGGATGAAAGATACAAGTGTGTGCATTGGTTGGGAATTTGTGCAGTCTTGAGTGAGACACGGCTGGTGTGATGTGAGCGGGCCGGCTCATTCCTACGGGTGTGTCATAGTCAGTTCAAGGTAAGCTGACTGCAGGCGGCGTAAGCCCTGGCTGGGATCTATTTGTCTCTCTTCTCTGTGGTCTCTCAGTATCTACTGAGACAAAGTGGGTTTATTTTCATGGTGGAGACATGGTTCCAAGAGGAAACAAAGCATTCACGAACCTCCTGAGCTGCGGGCTTGAAAGTGTTATACCTTTACTGTTGCCACATCTGCCAGCCAAAACTAGGCAAAAGGCTGCACCAGGGTGAGAAACAGCTTCCGCCTTTGATGGGAAGTCACAGTGCAAAGGGCACAGACACAGGGAAGAATGGTGAGCTGCAGCCATATAGGCAATCGTCGTACCATAACTTACCACGTGGCAGGCCTTATTTAAATGTATGTGTGTGTGCGTGTTTAATCCAAAAGTCTTATGGGACTCTTTGCGACCCCGTGGACTATAGCCCAACAGGCTCCTCTGGCCATGAGCTTGTCCAGGCAAGGATACTGGGGTGGGTGCTAGTTCCTTCTCCAGGGGATCTTCCCAACCCCAGGGATCAACCCAGGTCTCGTGCATTGGCAGGAGGCTTCCTTGTGGACTGAACCACTAGGGAAGGCATAATATAATTCAAGAACATTATCTATATTATATAATATTATTATATTATATTAAGAGTTCCAGAAAAACATCTATTTCTGCTTCATGACTATGCCAAAGCCTTTGACTGTGTGGATCACAATAAATTGTGGAAAATTCAGAAAGAGATTGGAATATCAGACCACCTGACCTGCCTCTTGAGAAACCTATATGCAGGTCAGGAAGCAACAATTAGAACTGGACATGGAACAACAGACTGGTTGCAAATGGGAAAAGCAGTACATCAAGGCTGTATATTGTCACCCTGCTTATGTAACTTCTATGCAGAGTACATCATGAGAAACGCTGGGCTGGAGGAAGCACAAGCTGGAATCAAGATTGCCGGGAGAAATATCAATAACCTCAGATATGCAGATGACACCACCCTTATGGCAGAAAGCTAAGAACTAAAGAGCCTCTTGATGAAAGTGAAAGAGAAGAGTGAAAAAGTTGGCTTAAAGCTCAACATTCAGAAAACTAAGATCATGGCATCTGGTCATATCACTTCATGGCAAATAGATGAGGAAACAGTGGAAACAATGGCTGACTTTATTTTTCTTGGCTCCAAAATTACTGCATATGGTAACTTCAGCCATGAAATCAAAAGACGGTTACTCTTTGGAAGGAAGTTTATGACCAACCTAGAGAGCATATTAAAAAGCAGAGACATAACTTTATCAACAAAGGTATCTCTGGTCAAGGCTATGTTTTTTCCAGTGGTCATGTATGGATGTGAGAGTTGGACTATAAAGAAAGCTGAGCGCTGAAGAATTGATGCTTTTGAACTGTGGTGTTGGAGAAGACTCATGAGAGTCCCTTGGACTGCCAGGAGATCCAACCAGTTCATTCTGAAAGAGACCGGTCCTGGGTGTTCATTGGAAGGACTGATGCTGAAGCCAAAACTCCAATCCTTTGGCCACCTGATGCGAAGAGCTGACTCATTTGAAAAGACCCTGATGCTGGGAAAGACTGAAGGCAGGAAGAGAAGGGGACGACCGAGGATAATATGGTTGGATGACATCACCGACTCAGTGGACATGAGTTTGGGTGGACTCTGGGAAGTGGTGATGGACAGGGAGGCCTGGTGTGCTGCGATTTATGGGGTCGCAAAGAGTCGAGCACGACTGAGCAACGGAACTGAACTGAGCCTACATGTTAATTTAAAAAACCCCAAAATACAAGCTCAGCTCAGTCCAGTCGCTCAGTCGTGTCCGACTCTCTGGGACCCCATGAATCGCAGCACGCCAGGCCTCCCTGTCCATCACCAGCTCCTGGAGTTCACTCAAACTCAGGTCCATCGAGTCGGTGATGCCATCCAGCCATCTCATCCTCTGTCNGAGTTCACTCAAACTCAGGTCCTTCGAGTCGGTGATGCCATCCAGCCATCTCATCCTCTGTCGTCCCCTTCTCCTCCTGCCCCCAATCCCTCCCAGCATCAGAGTCTTTTTCAATGAGTTAACTCTTCGCATGAGGTGGCCAAAGAACTGGAGTTTCAGCTTCAGCACCATTCCTTCCAAAGAAATTCCAGGGTTGAACTCCTTCAGAATGGACTGGTTGGATCTCCTTGCAGTCCAAGGGACCCTCAAGAGTCTTCTCCAACACCACAGTTCAAAAGCATCAATTCTTCGGTGCTCAGCCTTCTTCACAGTCCAACTCTCACATCCATACATGACCACAGGAAAAACCATAGCCTTGACTAGACGGACCTTAGTCGGCAAAGTAATGTCTCTGCATTTGAATATGCTGTCTAGGTTGGTCATAACTTTTCTTCCAAGGAGTAAGCGTCTTTTAATTTCATGGCTGTAGTCACTATCTGCAGTGATTTTGGAGCCCCCAAAAATAAAGTCTGACACTGTTTCCACTGTTTCCCCATCTATTTCCCATGAAGTGATGGGACCGGATGCCATGATCTTCATTTTCTGAATGTTGAGCTTTAAGCCAACTTTTTTGCTCTCCTCTTTCACTTTCAGCAAGAGGCTTTTTAGTTCCTCTTCACTTTCTGACATAAGGGTGGTGTTATCTGCATATCTGAGGTTATTGATATTTCTCCCAGCAATCTTGTGTTTCTTCCAGTCCAGCGTTTCTCATGATGTACTCTGCATATAAGTTAAATAAGCTGGTGACAATATACAGCCTTGACGTACTCCTTTTCTATTTGGAACCAATATAATATCAGAATACGTATCTGATAATTTAATTACCACAATATATAAAACTATGACAAACCTAGACAGTGTATTAAAAAGCAGAGACATTACTTTGCAGACCAAGGTGCATATAAAGCTGTGGTTTTTCTAGTAGTCATGTGTGGATGTGAGTTGGACTATAAAGAAAGCTGAGCACCAAAGAACTGATGCTCTTGAACTGTGGTGCTGGAGAAGATGAGAGTCCCTTGGACTGCAAGGAGGTGCAACCAGTCCATCCTAAAGGAGATCAGTCCTGGGTGTTAAGCTGAAGCTCCAATACTTTGGCCACCTGATGCAAAGAGCTGACTCCTTGGAAAAGACCCTCATGCTGGGAAAGATTGAGGGCAGGAGGAGGAGGGGATGACAGGGAATGAGATGGTTGGATGGGATCACCAACTCAATGGGCGTGAGTTTGAGCAAACTGTGAGAGATGGTGAAGGACGGGGAGGCCTGGTGAGCTGCGGTTCATGGGGTCGCAGAGAGTCAGACACAACTTAGCAAGTGGACAACAGCAGCACCCTGCCCACACAATGTCAGGACCCCACCTGATGATGACAATATGTGAGTCTGGTGGGGAAGAATGGAATGTACCCTGGCGTGGGAAGAAACCGTAGCTTTGTAGAAGTAGAGAAGGGGCTATTATTTTCTATACTATGTATTTCTAAATCAGAGGGAAGATAGCAGCCTTCATAAGTTTTCTTTATCAAATGGGTAAGTTGTTAGAAACATCATTCAGTAAACTTCTGTTCCAAATTTTTCATTTATCAAAAACCCTACGTAGTGGCTGTGGTCAAAATTTAACTTCAGTTGGGGTTGCAAGCTTATATTTACAAATTTTGATCAGTAATTAAATATAATTTTGGAACAGGCTGATATGAGAGCTAGTTGTCAGGTTCTATCTATTTAAAATCAGAGAATCTTTGATGCAGAACTTAGTGTT
Organism: Redunca redunca; assembly: GCA_006410935.1. Lineage (NCBI taxonomy): Eukaryota > Metazoa > Chordata > Mammalia > Artiodactyla > Bovidae > Redunca > Redunca redunca. The sequence continues at coordinate 914,948 of SJYQ01001363.1, forward strand.
GGCAAGTCCTCCACTCCAGAAGACTGCACTGAGCGGAGCTCGCCTCCTGATGGGATGCTTAACGAGCTCTTCCTTCTGTGGCGGCAAAACCTGCCTTAATCCTTCCCGTGGGCCACGTCCGTGACCTCCATCTCCGGTAGGACGTTTCCCCATCTTTGTCTGTTCCTCACTTTGCTCTAGTTCTTTGTTTTTTTTTTATAGTGCTTCTCGTATCCTTTTCATTGTATCCATTTTGGTTTGTCTGTGAACTATTGTTTTCCCTATTAGAATGTGGACTCCCGAGGTCAGGGACTTGACTTTGTTCACTGCTGTGTCCAGTGCCTGGAATGGTGCCCAGCACGTGGCAGGCATTCAGGAAACATTGCTGAATAAATAACTGCCCCTTCTCCACACATTAGTCCTTGCTGTATAAGATTTCATATTGCTACTCACTGTGTGTATTGTCCACAATTGTGACAACATTGGGAAGCTCCTGTCACTGAGATTCTGGAAAAAAGGCAAGATATCAGTTGTTATTCAAAGTTACTAACGTCCTACCCCCACTTTGGGGCTTCCCAGGCAGCTTGGCGGTAGAGAATCCCCCTGCCAAGCAGGAGATTTGGTTCGATCCCTGGTTGGGGAGGATCCCCTGGAGGAAGAAATAGCAACCCATTCCAGCGTCTGTGTGTGCCTGGAGAACGCCATGGACAGGGGAGCCGGGTGGGCTACAGTCCGTGCCGTGGCTTAGGGTCAGAACTGACTCAGCAGCTGAGCAGGCAAGCACCTTTAATCCAAGCTATTTTCCTCATAATTAAAAATGAAGTGGAATCTAGATCGAAGAAAAGATGACTAAAACTGGTAATATGTATGAGGAAGGGATCAGTGAAAATTAATGGTCTTGAGATCAACCGAGAAAGACATTCCCAGGGTAAAAGGTCAGATGTCCATCCCAGGGCAGGGGTCGGAGGGGCCTTCTGGAAATATGTATGAAGAAGGGATCAGTGAAAATTAATGGACATGAGATCAACCAGAGAAAGACATTCCCAGGGTCAAATGTCAGATGTCCATCCCAGGGCAGGGGTCGGAGGCGCCTTCTGAGAGAAGCTCTGTCTCTGTTGCAGAGGTTTGTGGGTCATCAGACTAAGTGAGCCGTTAAGCATGCGAATGGGCGTTATTACCTACCTTTATTCTGATGCTACAAAACCAAACAACCCTCTGGCCATTTTGCTTTAGCCAGAGCTTGCCTACAGTCAAGCTAGGGTCCTGTTTACCTGATAATCTCGTTCTCACTGGGATTCAGGAGCTGTCACTCTGGCAAAGCCCATCAGTCTCTTTGAGCTTTATTAGTGAGGTTCTGTATCCCCAAGTCAGATCAGCTCCAGAACAATGACAAGAGCACGTATCTGCGTTTGGAAGGCTGAATTCGTCATCTGGACAGCCAACTAGCCCCCCCTCATCAGAGGTACTAACTGTGCTTCTGAGTGTGAAGTGCTCTGAATATATTATTCAAATCAGGAATCACTTTACAGATGTTCCCAAAGCAAACCTCTGGGATATTTTCACCAAGAAATCTAAGGGTTTATCTGGTTTTCCTCCCAAAACAAACACTAGTCAGAAAGTGGTTGAAATGGTGCAGAATGTGTGCCTTGGCCCCAGGATAACCCAAAATTTACTTCCAAAAAATAGCTGATGTATTCATAGGAAAGGTCATGAATCTTTCTCTCTGTTTTTTGTGTTTTTGTTTACTATGGATTATTTGTTGGAATTTTGAAGCACTATTTTCCAATTAGTGGAATTAGTGCATCCCTATTATATTTCCCTGCAGGCTGCTGTGAAATCTAACGGCCAAACCCTCTGTGTGCAATCTCATTGCAAACACCATTTTGTTTCTTTCCTTCTTTTACTCTTTCTTCCCCTTGTATTAAGTGACACAAAAGAGTTGTGATCCGCTCTGGGGAAATGAACGTGTTACTTGCTTGATGCAATGCACAAGCTTAAACTTTAATGGATTCTTTAAGAAAGACCAGTTCACAGCCAGAATTCTTTTATCCCACAATGGTGACAAGGAAAGAGGAACTGAGGATTTTCAACAGTGAAGAATAAGAAATATGGGAACTTTTTCAAAGGCTAAGATGATGTACAGGTTCTAAAACTATTTCATTTGCATTTAAAATATGCCCTTCTAGTCTAGAAAGGAATACACATTTTTGTTAGATTTTAGATAATTATACTGAGATTGGTGCTTTTAAAAGTCACTGGCCATTTATTATTTAGAAGAAAATAGAGTGGATTTAGGTGTAAAACTGTGCGTGAATGTATTCAGCATAGTGAGAAATATTAGTCATTTTTTTTCCTTAGGCTTTCAGTTGAATAACAGCAGCACACTAGGTTATTTTTACAGCTTGTTTATTTAAACATTAGTACTTCTAAGGCTGAAGTCAAAAGTCCTCTTTCCCTGGCCTAGGTCAAGCCTAACGAATCCAGTGCAGCCAACTCGCACTTTCTTCCGTGCATATGCACACCAGTGCAAGTCGAGCGATAAGAAAGTGAACAAACCCGTTTCGTGGGCTTAGAATGGCTAGAAGGCGCAAGTGAAGGCATAGAGAGGTTGAAATTTGATCATCAGCTTGGCGAAGCTTTTAAGTCAATTGTTCTCGCAAAGCCTGGGCTTTGGGTCCAATAGGAGGGCTGTCGTGAGGATGACACCTGGACTTATTCACCGGCAGGTCCTTGACTTTGGACTTTGCTCCTCTATGAGGTGAATTTTTAGACTTGTGAAGATGAAATAAAATAATATATTTTTAGAAATCTAGCTCAGTTCCTGGCATAGATAAGCTTTCAAAAGTATGAGCTATGACCTATGTAAGCATTGATCACTCTGTCCATTTTTTGATCCAGCTGTTTTTCAGTTGTTAGGTTGTGTCTGACTCTGTATCACAACATGGACTGCAGCACACCAGGCCTCCCTGTCCTTCACCGTCTCTCGGACTTTGTTCAAACTCATGTCCATTGAGTCAGTGATGCCATCCAACCATCTCATCTTCTGTTACTCCCTTCTCCTCCTGCCCTCAGTCTTTTCCAGCATCAGGGTCCTCTCCAGTGAATCAGCTCTTCACATCAGGTGGCCAGAGTATTGGAGCATCAGCTTCAGCAACAGTCCTTCCCATGAACATTCAGGACTGATCTCCTTTAGGATGGATGGGTTTGATCTCCTTGATGGCCAAGGGACTCTCAAGAGTCTTCTCCAACACCACAGTTCAAAAGCATCAATTCTTTGGTGCTCAGCTTTCTTTATTGTCCAGCTCTCACATCCATGCACGACTACCGGAAACACTACAGCTTTGACTAGATGGATCTTTGTCAACAAAGTCACGTCTCTGCTTTTTAATACTCTGTTCAGGTTTGTCACAGCTCTTCTTTCAAAAAGCAAGCATTTTAATTTTATGGCCACAGTCACAGTGGTTTGGGGGCCCAAGAAAATAATATCTGTCACTGTTTCCACTTTACCCCCATGTATTTATCATGAAGGGATAGGACTGGATGCCAGGATGTTAGTTTTTTGAATGCTGAATTTTAAGCCAGCTTTCCGCCATTGAAGTGGTGTCATCTGCATATCTGAGATTGTTGATATTTCTCTCAGCAATATTGATTCCAGCTTGTGAGTCATCCAGCCCAGCATTTCACATGATGTATTCTGCATATAAGTTAAATAAGCAGGGTAACAATATACAGCCTTGACGCACTCCTTTCCTGATTTTGAACCAGTCCACTGTTCCTTGTCTGGTTCTAACTGTTACTTCTTATCCTGCATACAGGCTTCTCAGGATAGGTAAGGTGGTCTGGCAGTGCATCTCTTTAAGAATTTTCCACAGTTTTTTGTGATCAACACAGTCAAAGGCTTTAGCGTACTGAGTAAAGCAGAAGGAGATGTTTCACAATAGATGCAGATAATGTGGCAGCATTTTGTGCATTCATAACATAAAGATGCCCCTTCACGGGTCACTGCCTCCTTGTGGCAAAGAGCCTTGCATAACTCAGTGAAGCTATGAGCCATTCCGTGCAGGGCCAACCACGGTGGACGGGTTCCAGCAGAAAGTTCTGACAAACATGCTCCACTGGAGGGGGGCACGGCAAACCACCCCGGTGTACTTGCCTCGAGAGCCTCGCGAGCTGTACAAAAGGCCGAAAAGGTGAATGACACCAAAAGATGAGTCCTCCGGCTCTGAAGGGGTCCAGTATGCTACTGGGTAGAGTGGAGAATTACCAATAGCCCCAGAATGAATGAAGCGGTGGGCCAAAGAATGAATGACACTCAGCTGAGGATGTGTCTGGTGATGAAAGTAAAATCAGTGCTGCAAGGAACAGTATCTTATAGGAACCCGGTGTGTCAGGTCCATGAATCAAAGAAAAGTGAACGTGGGCAAGCAGGAGATGGTGAGAAGAAACACCAGTTGAATGCAGAGTTCCAAAGAATAGCTAGGAGAGACAAGAGACGAAAACAACAAAAGGGGAAAGACTAGATGTCTCATCAGGAAAACTGGAAACGTGAACGGAGCATTCTGCCCAAAGATGGGCCAAAATGGATGAAAATGGTAGAGACCCAGTAGACGCTGAAGAGATAAAGAGGAGATGGAAAGAGTACACAGAAGAACTGTGTAAAAAATATCTTCGTGAACTGGGTTCCTACAACAGTGAGGTTAATCACCCAGAGCCAGACATTCAGGAGTGCAGTCAAGTGGGCCTTAAGAAGCACTGCTGTTAATAAAGCTACGGATGCGATCAAATTCCAGAACCATCCAGATCCCTAAAGGACGGTGCCATCAAGGTTTTCATTTATTATGTCAGCAAATCTGGAAGACACAGCAGCGGCCCCAAGAGTAGAAAATGTCAACCCTCATCCCGATTCCCAAGAAGAGTAGTACTAAAGAATGTGCTAACCATCAGACAGCCGCACTCACCTCCCCTGCCAGGAAGGTCACGCTTAAAGTCTTGCACGCTAGGCTTCAGAACTATGTGAACCGAGAACTTCCGGGTATCCAACTTGGGTTTAGAAAAGGAAGAGGAACCGGAGATCAAATTGCCAACATTCACTGGATTATAGAGAAAGCAGGGAATTTCAGAAAAAGCAAACAAACAAACAAACCTATCTCTGTTTCATTGACAATGCTGAAGCCTTTGACTGTGTGGGTCATGACAAACTGCAAAAAGCTCTTGGATGGGAATACCAGACCATCTTCCCTGTGTCCTGAGAAACTTGTATGTGGGTCAAGAAGCAACAGTTAGAATCCTGTGTGGAACAGCTGACTGGTTCAAGATCGAGAAAGGAGTACAGCAGGGCTGTGTGCTGCCACCCCGTTTGTTTAATCTGTACTGTGAGCACATCATGAGAAATGCCAGGCTGGATGATTTATAAGCTGGAATTATAGGTGGGAGAAACATCAACAACCTCAGATATGTGGATGACACCACTCTAATGGCAGAAAGTGAAGAGGAACTAAAGAGCCTCTTGATGAGGGTGAAGGAGGAGAGTGAAAGAGCCAGCTAGGACTAAGTATTAAAAAAACTAAGATCATAGCACCCAGCCCCATTACAGCATAAAAAAATAGAGGGGGGAAAGGCGGAAGTAATGACAGATTTCTTTTTCTTGGGCTCCACAATCACTATGAATGGTGACTGCAGTCATGAAATCAGATGATCGCTTCTTTGCAGGAAAGCGATAACAAGCCTAGACAGTATGTTGAAAAGCAGAGGCGTTACTCTGCTGACAAAGGGCCGCATGTCAAGGCTGTGGCCTTCCCAGTGGCCACGTGCGGCTGTGAGAGCTGGGCCGGGAAGAAGGCAGAACAGCGAGGAGCCGGTGCCTTGGACCGCGGTGCCGGGGAAGACTCCTGAAAGCAACCGGCGAGCAAGGAGATCAAGCCAGTCAATCTGGAAAGGCTGCTGGCGAAGCTGAAACTTCAGAATGTCAGTCATCTGATGAGAAGAACCGATTCGTTGGAAAAAGACCCTGATGCTGGGAAAGACTGAGGGCAGGAGAAGAGGGCAACAGGGATGAGGTGGTTGGATGGTTTCTTGGATGCAACGAATATGAACTTGGGCAAACTCCAGGAGGTGGTGAGGGACATGAGGCCTGGCGTGCTGCAGTCCATGGGTTGCACAGAGTTGGACATGACTGAACAACAACAAAATATAAAGGCGAATCACCCCTTCTCTCTGTGGGTCTAATGAGGACCCCAAACACTGCTGATAGGATAAAATTCCCGTTATTCAACTAAATGCACGTTATAGAATATTTTTACTCTAGGTCTTCCAAATGACATATGTCTATGTCATGGAATAATTAGATAAAACAATAGAATGAAAAAACAGGAGCTAATAATTACTGATTTCATGCTATATGGCAAATACTTGCAATATCTGATCTCAAATATTGTCTTAAACAATAATGAAAAACAGATCACCATGAGGTGCATGTAAAACTCCTGTTTTACACACCAGGAGATGAGGTTAATCAATCACAAAAATATCTGTATCTGGAGCATAAACTTAGTTGTGTTTACAGCAATACTATAAAATTTATAATTGCATGGCAGTCGTTAAGTCCACGAGTCAGTGATGCCATCTGGGTATGGAATATAGATGGAAAACTTTTTTAAAAAAGCAAAGCACAGTTGGTAGGAAAAAATTAGGGGAAATGAATGCTGAAGAGGTATATATGCTTATATATGTATGTCTTTATGTATTATCTGTATGTACGTATAATTGTACAACCTGGTTTGCATATATAATGAGATACAGAGTCAGATTCGACTCAGATCAGCCTGGTCTCAGTCCTGTGTTTTTATGAGTCACAGAATCCCGCTGATTAATTTAACCTCATCTTTCTACAAAGGAACAACACAAAGGCATTTATTGGAAAGTTATTAAATAGTCCACAAAATGGAGTGCTGACAAGCCGGGCCTTATGAGAGAGCAGAATGAGCGCAGTCGGGGACCTCAGGCCTGGGGCGCACAGTCAGCCTCTTTTCAGCTCTGCCCCCACCTGCCCGTCCCTTTCCTGCAATGTGCGGGTGCGCCATGGGCTCTGTCTGCATGGTGTCCCCCCTCATCAGGGGGTGTTGCTCCAAACGCCTGCAGCAGTTTGGATCCACAGGAAATAAAGCATGGTGTGTTGGCCAAAGGGAGGGATACAGAGCAGCTCCTCCAGGGTGTTCAGTCCCCAGGAGAGCCCCATCTTCCCTGCACAGTCCCTGCCCTTTTGAGCCTCAGAACAGCCATTTTTGTGAGAAAAATCAGGCAAGTCAACCACTGAGCTGAAGTTATTTGCAGTTTTCTTACTGTTTGGCCACGTGGTAGGAAGAGCCAACTCACTGGAAAAGACCCTGATGCTGGGAAAGACTGAGGGCAGAGGATGAGACGGCTGGATGGCATCACCGACTCGATGGGCGAGTCTGAGCAAACTCCGGGAGATGGTGAAGGACAGGGCAGCCTGGCGGGCCACAGTCCATGGGGTCGCAGAGTCGGACACGACTTAGCAACTAAATGGCAACAATAACACCAAAATACAGTTTGTTTCACTTAGATAGTCCTCAGAACTTCCTCAGAACGCTTATGTCGAAGATATTTCTGTATTTCAGTTTACCTTGGGTGGAAGACATACTAACTCATGTGAGAAACTTCCCTTCAGACTCTGGATAAAGCTTCCTGAATGCAGCCAGTGAGGAATGCCTGCCATTCCCAGTCCCCGACTACGGCCTGCACTGGCGCCAGCGATGATGTTATACAAAATCACCTTGACAGATCAAATAAACAAAGCTAGCTCAGAGTGCAGAGAGCTGAAACTATTCTCTAACAGTCACATCCTGAAACTGCAGGGCTTAGAAAAGCAAAGACACACCAAAATTAAATAAAATAAACCATTTAAAAAGTCTGATCTTACCACTGCATTTTCAATCCCCAAACCAGACGGTCTTTAAATAAAAAGAACTAGTTGGTGAGATTTCGCTGCTTTCAGAATGCTAAGATTCAAAACTGAAAATAATTGCTATATTTTGGTGACCTTAAATACATACTTGAAATCATTGTATATATCAGGTTGGTATCTCAAAAGATCTATGTAAATCAGAGTATATTTAAAGTATCCTAGAGTTACTGTTAGTAAAAAAAAAATTAAAGTATTCATATAGTTTGAATGATGAGCCTCTAATTGAATTAGTTTTTAAATACTTATTTGAGTTTTGANTTTAAAGTATCCTAGAGTTACTGTTAGTAAAAAAAAAAATAAAGTATTCATATAGTTTGAATGATGAGCCTCTAATTGAATTAGTTTTTAAATACTTATTTGAGTTTTGATGGTCCATCATTTCAAATGTTTCAAATGTTACCCTTCCTTTCTGACCCTTCTCTCTCTGTTGTCTTTTATTTATTTATTTAGCAAATATTAATGCATGATACTGTCCTAGGTGTTCGAAATAAAATAGCAACCTATCAACAGTCTTTCTCCCCATGGACTGACAGTCTAGTTGGGAAGAGAAAGACATTAGTCAAATAATCAAATGCACACACATATACGTACATAATTATAACAAAAAATGCAGTTTGTCCTGAGAATATAATTTGGGCTGCCTCATTGAGACTGGGGCACCAGAAAGACTGCAGGACAAAATGGCATTTTCGCTGCAACCTGAGGCAGGGAGAGGAGTTAAGGAGGCAGGTGGGATGCTCACATGTGTGGAGGAGATGGAAGAGCATTCCAGACAGAGGGAACAGCATGTGCAAAGATGCGAACGCCAAGAAGAGTAGCTTCCTCTGAGAGCCTGAGGGAAGGCCCTGTGACCAGCTGTTAGGGCGTGAAGGAAGAGCGGACTAAGATGCGCGTGGGGTGAGAGGTCAGGGGAGAGATCACGGGAGCATGAGAAAGCCTGGAATGGGGAAGGAAACTAGATCTCTTGCACTCTGAAAGGCTTCTCTAGCTGCCTGGTAAAGAAAGCATTGGAAGAAAGCAGGAGAAGCAGTCTGGCATCTGCAGCAGTAGGCCAGGCGACAGCACAGGCTTGGGTTTCAGTGTGTCTGTGCTAAATCCTGTGGGCAGGTTGCTTAACCGGCTAGAGCTTTACTATTCTTACCTGGAAAATGGAAATAAAGATAAATATTTCTCCAACATGCTGTCCGTGAAGACTGAGATGTAAGATATCGAAAGTGGTCACCACGACACATAGGACATCTTCTGTCACTATGAAATACTAATTTGTAACCTCTGGTAAGAATCCTCTGTCTGAGATCTGCGTCGACGTTGGTATGGCTGTTTGTTTCCTTTTATTGTTGCTTAATTGCTCGGTCATGTCCAGCTCTTTGTGGCCCCATGGACTGCAGCATGCCAGGCTTTTTTAATTTCATGGCTGCAGTCACCATCCACAGTGATTTTGGAGCCTAAGAAAATAAAGTCTGTTGCTGTTTTCATTGTTTCCCCACCTATTTTCCATGAAGTGATGGCACCACCTGCCATGATATTCATTTTTTGAACGTTGAGTTTTAAGCCAGCTTTTCCACTCTCCTCTTCCACCCTCATCCTTTAGTTCCTCTTCGCTTTCAGCCGTAAGGGTGGTGCCATCTGCATATATGAGGTTATTGATATTTCTCCCGGCAATCTTGATCCCCACTTGTGATTCATCCAGCCCGGCATTTTGCATGATGTACGCTGCTGCTGCAGCTAAGTCACTTCAGTCGTGTCTGACTCTGTGCGACCCCATAGATGGCAGCCCACCAGGCTCCCCCATCCCTGGGATTCTCCAGGCAAGAGCACTGGAGTGGGGTGCCATCGCCTTCTCCGATGATATCTTCTATGTAAGTTAAATGAGCAGGGGACAATGTACAGCCTTGAAGCACTCCGTTCCCAATTTTGAACAATATTGTCATGGTTCCATGTTGTTCCAAGTCCAGTTCTGTTACTTCTTTACCAAAATACAGGCTTCTCAGGAGGCAGGTGAGGTGGTCTGGTATTCCCGTCTCTTTAAGAATTTTCCACAGTTTGTTGTGATTTCAGACAAAGGCTTTAGCATAGTCAATAAAGCAGAAGTAGACATTTTTCTGGAATTATCTAGCTTTTCCTATGATCCAATGGATGTTACAATACAATTTCTGGTTCCACTGCCTTTTTAAAATCTAGCTCGTAGATTTAAAAGTTCTCAGTTCATGTACTGTTGAAGAAGACTAGCTTGGAAAACTCTGAGCATTACTTCAGTAGCGTGTGAAATGAGTGTGATTGTGTGGTCGTTTGAGCATTCTTTGGCATTGCCCTTCTTTGGGATTGGAATGAAAACTGACCTTTTCCACTGCTGTGGCCACTGCTGAGTTGTCCAAATTTTCTGGCATATTAAGTGCAGCACTTTAACAGTACCGTCTTTTAGGACTTGAAATAGCTCAGCTGAAATTTCATCATCTCCACTGGCTTCGTTAGTAGTGATGCTTCCTAAGGCCTACTTGACTTCATACCTCAGGTTGTCTGGCTCTAGGTGAGTGATCACACCACTGTTATTACCCAGATCATTAAGATCTTTTCTATGCAGTTCTTCCGTGTATTCTTGACGCCTCTTCTTAATGTCTTCTGCTCTGTTAGGCCCACACTGCTTCTGTCCTTTATTGAGCCCATCTTTGCATGGAATGTTCCCTTATTATCTCTAATACTCTTGAAGAGATCTCTAGTTTTGCCCATTGTATTGTTTTCCTCTATTTCTTTGCATTGATCATTTAGGAAGGCTTTCTTGTTTCGCCTTGCTATTTGGAATTCTGCATTCCTTTTCTCCTTTGCCTTTTGCTTCTCTTCTCTTCTCAGCTAAGACCTGAGAAAAGAAGAGAAGTCCTCCTCAGACAACCATGTTGCTTTTTTGCATTTCTTTTTTGGGAATGGTTTTGATCACTACCTCCTGTATAATGTTACAAACGTCTGTCCATAGTTCCTCAGGCACTCTGTCTATCAGATCTGATCTCCTGAATCTATTTCTCACTTCCACTGTATAGTCATAAGGAATTTGATTTAGGTCATATCTGAATGGTCTAGTGGTTTTCCCTACTTTCTTCATTTTAAGTCTGAATTTTGTGATGAGGAGCTCATGATCTGAGGCACAGTCAGCTCCTGGTCTTGTTTTTCCTGACTGTATGGAGCTTCTCCATCTTTGGCTGCAAAGAATATAATCAATCTGATTTTGATATTGACCATCTGGTGATGCCCGTGTTTAGAGTCATCTCTTGTGCTGTATGAAGAGGGTGTTTGCTGTGACCAACACATTCTCTTGGCAAAACTCTGTTAGCCTTTGTCCTGATTCATTTTTTACTTCAAGACCAACCTTGCCTGTTACTCCAGGTTTCTCTTGACTTCCTGCTTTTGCATTCCAGTCCCCTACAATGAAAATGACATCTCTTTGTGGTGTTAGTTCTAGGTCTTATAGCTCTTCATAGAACCGTTCAGTTTCTTTGGCATTACTGGTCGGGGCATAGACTTGGATTACTGTGATATTGAATGCTTTGCATTGGAAACGAACAGAGATCATTCTGTTATTTTTGAGATTGTTCCCAAGTACTGCATTTTGAACTCTCTCTCTCTCTCTCTTTATTTTTTTTTTTGACTATGAGGGCTACTCCAATTCTTCTAAGGGGTTCTTTTCCATAGTCATAGATATAATGGTCCTCTGAATTAAACATGCCCATTCCTGTCCATTTCTTTCCTTTAGATTAGTATATACATGTTATAATGTGTTTTTATCCTTTTGCTTATATCCCATCAGTGTGTTCATATTTAAATACATTTCTTACCAATTTGCGTTTGGTTTTCCTCCATTCCATATGTCTGGTCAGAAAGTTTCCTTCTGATCAAAAGTCCGGACAGTCACGGAGCTTGCTTCCTTTGTTTCCTTTCTCTCGTGGATCATGCTTTTGTGTGATCCAAGCGGCTGCGACGGCCGGCGCACTCAGCGCAAGCAGAACACGGGCGGCAGCCGGGAGGAGACACCCCGCGTACGAGGTCAGGAGCAACAGTCTGGAGGAGCCACCCTCATGTCCGAGGCCAGGGTCGGGGGCTGGGAGGAGACACCCCACGTCCAAGGCCAGGGAAGGTGGCCAGGAGGAGCCACCCCCCGCCTGAGGCCAGGGGTGGCGGCCGGGAAGATCAACCCACGTCCAAGGAGCGGTGGCTGCGCTGGCGCAGGAGGGCCTAGAGGAGCTATCCCACGTTGAAGGTCAGGAAGGGCGGCGGTGAGGAGATACCTCTCGTCCAAGGTAAGGAACAGCGGCTGTGCTTTGCTGGAGCAGCCGTGAAGAGATACCCCACGCCCAAGGTAAGAGAAACCCAAGTAAGATGGTAAGTGTTGCAAGAAGGCATCAGAGGGCAGACACACTGAAACCATACTCACAGAAAACTAGTCAATCTAATCACACTAGGACCA
>SJYQ01001364.1:22744-48131 GCA_006410935.1 Redunca redunca
AAAACAATATTATTTCAATATGAATAAAATTGTAATTTTCTGAAAAAATTGCAGAAGTTTAACCAGACTGATAATTAATATGGATAATATTGTTTGAAAAATCACATTAAAAAGAAATTCAAAAGACCTGGAATCCAGTCAGAATTAGAGCTTAATAAACTAAGTAACTATATTAAAAATCAACTAAGTCTCAATCTCAGTAGTTAAAAGTGATATTTTATAGACTGCAAAGTGTCATCAGTATACCTGATATTTATTTGCACATGTATTTAATAAAAACCCTATAATAATAAAACCTATAATAAAAAACCTGTTTGTTATTTTATTCCACTTTGATTCACATGGTAAAATATCTGCCTGCAATGCAGGAGACCCAGGTTCGATCCCTGGGTTGGAAAGATCCCTTGGAAAAGGGAATGGCTTTCGGAGAAGGCAATGGCAACCCACCTCAGTACTCTTGCCTGGAGAATCTCATGGATGGTGGAGTCTGGTAGACTACAGTCCATGGGGTCACTAAGAGTTGGAGGCGACTGAGCGACTTCACTTTCACTTTTCACTTTCATGCATTGGAGAAGGAAAGGGCAACCCACTCCAGTATTCTTGCCTGGAGAATCGCAGGGATAGAAGAGCCTGTTGGGTTGCCGTCTATGGGGTCTCACAGAGTCGGACACGACTGACGCGACTTAGCAGCAGCAGCAGCACCCACTCCAGTATTCTTGCCTAGATAATTCCATGGAAAGGAGAGCCTATAGTCCATGGCGTCAAAAAGAATCAGACACAACTGAGCAACTAACACTTTTATTTTCACTTACAAATTATAAAACTGAAAGTCTGCGTATCCAGCTAATAATTTTATGGAGCTGGAATTTGAACTCATTACTTCCTGATTCTATATACTGACCCTTTAATCACTGTGTTACGTTATGCTTTGAAACCAAACGAACTTCATTCAGATCCCATTCTTACAATCAACCATCAATATATGGTCTTCTCTGAGGATGTTTTCCTCAGATCTAATAACGATAATACCTGTTTCCTAGGATTGAGGGGAATATTGCATGAGATATGTAAACATGGTAGCAACCTTAAGACTAATAAGCATTTAATTCTAGCGGCTATTACAGTATGGAAGGGTAACTGGAAATAATTACCATTGATGTTAGTATCTATTTGTTCTCACTTTTTACAAATATATGGGGTTTATTAAAAATAGGCTTGTTACTATTCAGTTCAGTTCAGTTCAGTCGCTCAGTCGTGTCCGACTCTTTGCGACCCCATGAATCGCAGCATGCCAGGCCTCCCTGTCCATCACCAACTCCCAGAGTTCACTCAGACTCACGTCCATCGAGTTTGTGATGCCATCCAGCCATCTCATCCTCGGTCGTCCCCTTCTCCTCCTGCCCCCAATCCTCCCAGCATCAGAGTCTTTTCCAATGAGTCAACTCTAGATGTTAAGAATCCAGGAGCTTACAATCAGGCTAAGATATACTCTCATAATTTAAGAATATTTAAAAATATTATGGAGAGAGAACAGTTACGGTATTTTTGGCAACTTGATGAAGTTCACAGAGGCAAATGTTGAGCTATGTGATAAAGTGTGATTAGAGTCTGTTATGTAGAGACATGAAGTTCAGAGACCATTTATATATTTATACGTTAATTATTTACTTGTTTTGGTTGCCTGTTATGTGCCTGGCTTTGAACCAGAAACAAATAACACGCATAACAGCAGACATAGTACATGTCCCACATAGTACTTCAAATTTAATGGTGGAAAAAGATTATAATTAAATGAATCTTAAAAAAAATAAAGTACTGTGAAGTCAAAAATTGAGGATAAAATTGTCAGGATAGGAACCCACCCAATGTAAGAAGGTCCCACTTTCATTGATACCAGAAGAATTTTATGCCTCTGTTCTACAGGAAAGGAAGAGCCTCATACTCATAGAGAGCTTGATGAGCTATTTTAGGAAAATGAAGATCAGAAAGTCTAAATTATAGAATGTAAATTGGAGAAAAACACAGAATGCAATAGAAAAGTGGTAGAATGAACTTAAGGAGATGTGGAGAAACCAATCTCTTCTGCAAAAGAAGCAAATTGGCAGCTATTCCACCTAATCTGGTCTGAAGATATGTTTTGTTTTAAACACGCAAGTGTTTTTTAAAATATGAGAGTCAACATTTGAAGATCAGGAGATTTTACACACACACACTCATACAATCATTCAAATATTTTTGTAATTCAGTTTTTAGATTTTGCCTCTAAGACCAATGTGCCTTCCTTGCAACATCTACTGGAACCTATTAACATGTGTTCCCTTTAGGCAGAACAAGCTCTCTGGTTCACAATGGTCACACCTAGTCTTCTTCACTCATTCAGCTTTCTTCTTGTCATTCTGTCACTAAGTTGTGTCTGATTGTTACAAACTTATGGATTGTAGCATGTCAGACTCCTCATTTAGCTTACCTATCTATTAAGGAAGGCTATAAAGAGTTGTGAGAGAAGGAACAGATTCAGTTTGTCTTTTCAGTACAGTATGCATTATACTTTAGATAAATAGATTAAAGGAAACAGAAGTTTTAGTTAGAAGGCCACTGAAGTAGTCTGGATTTAAGATGGTAGAGACTTGTAATATGGTGATTGCAGTGAACTAGAATGACCTAGGGCAAAAATCTATGCTATTTCTTGGTGTGATGAAATTTAAGAAGCTATTTTATCATTCTCATGAGTGGCAAGAGAAATAAGTGTAAATGAAGCAAGAGAAAGAAGTCCTTAAAAGGGGGTCCAGAATGTTGAATACAATTGAAAAATTGAAAATGATGATGACAGAAGACTGTTAAGTTTAACAACATGAAGGTTGTTGGGAAGAGTGATTTCATTGGAGTGACAGAGGTTGAGACAAATTGAGATAATCTAAAGAGTGAATAGACAGTTCAGATAGGTAATAGCTTTGGAACATCAAAGTCCATAAAGCAGAAGAATAATGGGTAAGTTCTGTAGTCATTAGGAAGTCAAAAGAGATTTCCTTTTTAAAGACACAAGAAACCAGATCATATTTATTGGTTAATATAAATAATCTTGTAAGAGGAAAATACTGATGATAGGAAAAAAAATAAGTGAAAGAACATAACTCTTTTGGAGAAAATAAGCACAATTCCAAGGGTGGGTCGAGGTTTTGTGATAGGAAAATGAGAGAGCTCATGTTTAATAATTTTACTTTGGTAATGATGCATCAAGCAAGACCCTATATATCACACACACACACATACACACGTTCCCATCTCACAGGATATGGGAATGTATAGGAAAGGAACTTTGAGCGAAAAAATTAGAAATAGTAATCACCAATAGTGGGAAATCAAGTTTGATATAGAAACATTGCCTTGCTAAGTAATTTGAGAGTCCTGTTGAGACTGAGAATAATAAATATACCTTGTTATATGATTTCTATTTAGAATTCCTAATTTTCCCAGGTATAAGCATGAAAAGGACTGTGCAAAGACATGATAAACATCAGTACATTCAGGAAATTGCTAGTGATTATTCTAGGCATAACTAATAAAAACATGGATTTGGAAAAAAGAAAAATATCAAGTAGAGATATGAGCTGGGGGCTCTTTACAAGAGGAGTGGGATTAGATTGTCTTTCAATTTCAATGTCAGCTACAATCAGGACCAATTCAGAAATAGTAGATACAATATTTTTAGATTAATCTTTTTTAGAAGGGAAAATAATAACTTTTCTGTGTTTAAAAAGTATGAAACAATGGCCATTCATATATAAAAGGTATGAGAAGCACCCCAAAGATTAAGCAAAGAGAAAGTCCATAGAGGAATAAAAATCACTGTCAAAAGATACACTATATCAGCCCATTATAAAGTGTTACACTTTGGTCAGAGCTTAAATTAACTCTCTTTTACTGGGCCCCTGTCATCTCAAAGGAAATTTGGCCTTTATGAGGCAGATACACAATGAATCACAACCTCCACATGCAGAAGCAAGACTGGTTTATTTAATTGAAGGACCAGCCTCTGTCCCATGTAAATATAAAATAACTTTTGTTTATTGGCTTCATATCTGTTAAGAATGTTTTTCTCTATTATTCATACATTAAAAACTCTACCAAGACAGTTTCTAAAGATTTGCCAACCACCATTGCTAAACTAATGGCAGCCCCTGAATGTATTGGCATGGGATCTAGGGAGAACAATTCCTACATTATTTTCAAGTGGAATATTTTTTTCTTTGTAATGCACAAAAAATATTTAGGAGGTAGAGTGGCTTCCAATTTTTTATATTGGAAACACTATTACCTAGCAAATCAGACGTAAAGCTTGATAGTAATTACAAGCTGCCAGGTGCATGGCAGGAGTGAGGGGAAGACAAGAAAGTCAGTTCAGTTCAGTTCCGTCGCTCAGTCGTGTCCGACTCTTTGCGACCCCATGAATTGCAGCATGCCAGACCCCCCTGTCCATCACCAACTCCCCAAGTTCACTCAGACTCAAGTCCATCAAGTCGGTGATGCCATCCAGCCATCTCATCCTCTGTCATCCCCTTTTCTTCCTGCCCCCAATCCCTCCCAGCATCAGTCTTTTCCAGTGAATCAACTCTTCGCATGAGGTGGCCGAAGTACTGGAGTTTCAGCTTTAGCATCATTCCTTCCAAAGAACACCCAGGAACTATCTTCTTTGGAATGAACTGGTTGGATCTCCTTGCAGTCCAAGGGACTCTCAAGAGTCTTCTCCAACACCACAGCACAAAAGCATCAATTCTTTGG
Source organism: Redunca redunca (assembly GCA_006410935.1). NCBI lineage: Eukaryota > Metazoa > Chordata > Mammalia > Artiodactyla > Bovidae > Redunca > Redunca redunca. Next base: position 27,524 of record SJYQ01001364.1, read on the forward strand.
TGCTCAGCTTTCTTTACAGTCCAACTCTCACATCCATACATGACTACTGGAAAAACAATAGCCTTGACTAGACGGACCTTTGTTGGCAAAGTAATGTCTCTGCTTTTGAATATGCTATCTAGGTTGTTCATAACTTTTCTTCCAAGGAGTAATCGTCTTTTAATTTCATGGCTGCAATCACCATCTGCAGTGATTTTGGAACCCCTCAAAATAAAGTCAGCCACTGTTTCCACTGTTTTCCCTTCTATTTGCCATGAAGTGATGGGACCAGATGCCATGATTTTAATTTTCTGAATGTTGAGCTTTAATCCAACTTTTTCACTCTCCTCTTTCACTTTCATCAAGAGGCTCTTAAGTTGTTCTTCACTTTTTTGCATTTCTTTTCCATGGGAATGGTCTTGATTCCTGTCTCCTGTACAGTGTCACGAACCTCCGTCCATAGTTCATCAGGCACTCTGCCTATCAGAACTAATTCCTTGAATCTATTTCTCACTTCCAAAACCAAAACTCATTTTTGGTTTTAATATTACCAAATATGAAACATATTCTCTGCTATTTCAGTCTTGGTATATAGCAGGGTTTTTATATTCCAAATGAAAACCCAAATTTTGAATCAAACATTACTTTTTTCTCTCAAAAAGACAAATAAGTTCTCTCCTGGAGAAGGAAAGTGTATATAAACCTAAGAATCTCAAGCTGAGCTTTCCCAGAATTTGTTTATAATTTCAAAAGATTTAAAATTTTAATTTATTGTTCAACACAGAAACTGCTGTCAGGTTCATTATTTCTTTGGCAGCATCCATTTAAAAGCCTATTATGCTCCATAGGAATTTCAAATTAAAAACAAAACTTTTAAGGTCTCAAAGCACAGACTCTGCGGATCTCACCTTGGAGATTAAAACATAAAATGATAATTAAAATTAACAAGTTTATAACATGCCTTTATTTACCAAGGTTTTTCTTATATATTTCCTCATTGCTTATAAAAATATTGGTTTTGTGCATGCAGAATATTTCTACTTTAGCAACTGCTGCCTTATTTGTCATTTAGTTTTATGATGAGTTTGAAGTCCTGCTATAAATTCATGTGATCAAAGAAATTAACAGAAAAATGATGAATCTCTGGGTTTGCTATCTTAAGCAGTTCAATTCACTACATATTGAACTCTCTTCATCATGTTTACAAAAACATGAATAATATTATTTATATTAATAATAATCCTTGGAATTTCTGACTTCAAGGATTTTGCACTTAGAAAAGTCTTAGAAGACAAGGAAAAATATGTTTAAGTACACTAATGAAGATATGCACAATGCTAGAGGAGTTTACCAGATTGTAACAGATTGTGGAAGCAGGAAAAGCTTTATGAAAGAGGTTTTCTAGTGGGTCCTTGAAGAATGAATAGGATGACACAAGCAAAAATGCTAGAACAGAATACTCCAGGGGGAAAAAATTATACAACTGAGTGAAGATGTCAAGGAAAATCAGACATATCTGGGGCAAACTATTATGTCACCATAAAAATATGCTTGATAAACAAATATGGCAATATTGGACATATTTTGAGATGTTTTAGATGCCAAAATTGAGTTATCTATGAATAAGTAGTCCATAGGACTGCTCTGCCAGTGTCTGAGTTGAAAACCACATTATCACAGATACTTTTGTTAAGACTAAGATGTTAATGGCATGTACATAGATGAAAAGGGGAAGGATCTGCAGTGAGTAAGGCTGATACTGCAGTTATAGGGTCACTGCAAAATAAAAGGGCAGCTATAATGTGGCTGTGGAAAGTGAGATGGGGCAGCTGTTCTTAACTATCAAATAATACATGTCTCAATTTAGATGCCTCTTTTCCTTTTCTCTAAACTTCTCCCTCACAGAAATTACTGTCATGCTAGGAGCATGAAATGTTTGAGTCTATTATACCAATATACTAGAAAAGTATATTGTATCGCTTCAGTTGTGTCTGACTCTGTGCGACCCCATAGATGGTAGCCCACCAGGCTCCCCTGTCCCTGGGATTCTCCAGGCAATAACACTGGAGTGGGTTGCCATTTTCTTCTCCAATGCATGAAGGTGAAAAGAGAAAGTGAAGTCACTCAGTCATGTCTGACTCTTAGCGACCCCATGGACTGCAGCCTACCAGGTTCCTCCACCCATGGGATTTTCCAGGCAAGAGTACTGGAGTGGGGTGCCATTGCCTTGTCCATATTGTATACTAGAAAAGTGTATTGTATATTAGAAAAGTATATTGTATAAAAGTATATAAGTATACTAGAAAAGTCAAGAAACAACTGGAGTAACAGGCAAATTTGGCCTTGGAGTACAGAATGAAGGATGGCAAAGACACACAAAGTTTTGCCAAGACAACACACTGTACAGAGCAAACACCCTCTTCCAACAACACAAGACTCTATACATGGACATCTCCAGATGGTCAACACTGAAAGCAGATTGATTATATTCTTTGCAGCCAAAGGAGAAACTCTATAGAGTCAGCAAAAATAAGACTAGGAGCTAACTGTGATTCAGATAATGAATTCCTTAATGCCAAATTCAGGCTTAAATTGAATAAAGTAGGGAAAACCAATAGACCACTCAGGTATGATCTAAATCAAATCCCTTATGATTATACAGTAGAAGTGAGAAATAGATTTAAGGGACTAGATCTGATAGATAGAGTGCCTGATGAACTATGGACTGAGGTTCGTGACATTGTACAGGAGACAGGGATCAAGACTATCCCCAAGAAAATGAAATGCAAAAAAGCAAAATGGCTGTCTGAGGAGGCCTTACAAATAGCTGTGAAAAGAAGAGAAGCAAAATACAAAGGAAAAAAGGAAAAATATACCCATTTAAATACAGAGTTCCAAAGAATAGCAGGGAGAGATAAGAAAGCCTTCCTCAGTGTTCAGTGCAAAGAAATAGAGGTAAATAATAGAATGGGAAAGACTAAAGATCCCTTCAAGAAAGTTAGAAATACCAAGGCAACATTTCATGCAAATATGGGCACATAAAGGACAGAAATGGTATGGACCTAAGAGAAGCAGAAGGTATTGAGAAGAGGTGGCAACAATACACAGAGGTACTGTACATAAAAGACCTTCACAACAGATTATCACGATAGTGTGATCACTCGCATAGAGCCAGACATCCTGGAATGTGAAGTCAAGTGGGCCCTAGGAAGCATCACTATAAACAAGGCTAGTGGAGGTGATGTAATACCAGTTGAGCTATTTCAAATCCTAAATGATATTGCTGTGAAGGTGCTGCATTCAATATGCCAGCAAATTTGGAAAACTCAGCAGTGGCCACAGGACTGGAAAAGGTCAGTTTTCATTCCAATCCCAAAGAAAGGCAATGCCAAAGAATGCTCAAACTACTGCACAATTGCACTCATCTCACATGCTAGTAAAGTGATGCTCAAAATTCTCCAAGCCAGGCTTCAACAGTACGTGAAATGTGAACTTACACATGTTCAAGCTGGATTTAGAAAAGGCAGAGGAACCAGAGATTAAATTGCCAACATTCTCTGGGTCATCAAAAAAGCAAGAGAGCTCAAGAAAAACATCTACTTCTGATTTATTGACTATGCCAAAACCTTAATTGTGTGGATCATCACAAACTGTGGAAAAATCTGAAAGAGATGGCAATACCAGACCAACTGACCTGCCTCTTGAGAAATCTTTATGCAGGTCAGGAAGCAACAGTTAGAACTGGGCATGGAACAACAGACTGGTTCCAAATAGGGAAAGGAGTACGTCAAGGCTGTATATTGTCAGCTGCTTATTTAACTTATATGCAGAGTACATTATGAGAAACGTTGGTCTGGATGAAGCACAACCTGACATCAAGATTGCCATGATAAATATCCATAACCTCAGATATGCAGAAAGTGAAGAAAAACTTAAGAGTCTCTTGATGAAAGTGAAAGACAAGAGTGAAAAAGTTGGCTTAAAGCTCAAGATTCAGAAAATGAAGATCATGGCATCTGGTCCCATCACTTCATGGCAAATAGGTGGGGAAACAGTGGAAATAGTGCCTGATTTTATATTTCTGTGCTCTAGAATCACTGCAGATGGTGATTGCAGCCATGAAATTAAAATATGCTTACTCCTTGGCAGGAAAGTTATGACCAATCTAGATAGCATATTACAAAGCAGAAACATTACTTTGTCAACAAAGATGCATCTAGTCAAGGCTATAGTTTTTCCAGTAGTCATGTATGTATGTGAGAGTTGGACTATAAGGAAAGCTGAGCCCTGAAGAGTTGATGCTTTTGAACTGTGGTGTTGGAGAAGACTCTTGAGAGTTCCCTGGACTGCAAGGAGATCCAACCAGTCCATTCTAAAGGAAATCAGTCCTGGATATTCATTGGAAGGACTGATGTTGAAGCTGAAAATCTAATACTTTGGCCTCATGATGTGAAGATCTGACTCATTTGAAAAGACTGATGCTGGGGAAAATTGAAGGCAGGAAAGGAGATGGGAACCACAGAGGATGAGATGGTCAGATGGCATCACAGACTCAATGGACCAGAGTTTGAATAAACCCCAGGAGTTAGTGATAGACAGGGAGGCCTTATGTGCTACAGTTCATGGGGTAAAGAGTCAGATATGACTGAGTGACTGAACTGAGCTGAACTGAATATTAAAACAGTACCACAATGAGGAAAAGCTGACTCTCATCATGCATCTGTCACACTTTTGAATTTGGACCCACTTCAACCCCTGTCTTAGCATGATTTCTAATTATGTTCATTTATATATCTAACTTTAGTATTTGCAAAGAGATCATTAATACAAATTTGCAAAGGTGAAAATCTTTATCTCCCATAAAAAGCTTTTAAAGAATAGCTACCCATGTGACACTACCTTATCATACAACTAGTTCCTAATGTTTTGTAATCTGGCTTTTTGCATCATCTCTTTAATTACTAATGACTTATCCATCTCAAATTAAATTTGTTTTTGTAGTCCTCATTTCCCTTGACTCTACTGTCTTCATTGTAATATCTTTATTACACGGTCTTGGTTATTTACATGACCAAGAAATACGTTAGTTTTCCCAAATCTACTCTCTGCCCATCCATTTTTCATTCTTTTCTTGGGTAATTTGTTTTCTCCTCCCATTCCCTAAAAATAAACCTTTTTTAATGTTCCATTTTCAAAACTCTCATCTTCTACTGTATATTCAGCTTTAAGAATAGCATTACTTCTGAAAGATTCAATATTCATGACTTTCTATGTTTCTCCTGCTGCTGCTCCTAAGTTGTTTCAGTCGTGTCTGACTCTGTGCAACCCCATAGATGGCAGCCTACCAGGCTCCCCGTCCCTGGGATTCTCCAGGCAAGAACACTGGAGTAGGGTCTTTATTATTTTCACTCACCTGAGATATGGATATTTACTTTTTTTTAACTTAAAAAAAAATTAAGTTGTTTTTTTCTCCACAACACATATACATAATTACAAATGAGAGAACATGGAATTTGGAATTAGAATAATCTTAATTTTAGATACAGTCACTCTTATTTGATTTAGAGAAGCTCATTATTGTTCCCAAAGTTCTGTTTCTTCAATAAAAATGGAAAGAGTAACACCAAACTGTTCTGCTTTAATGAAGGACTAGATTATCTGTCATAAAATGGCATATTTAAGTACCCAGAATTAAGTAGGGCTCAGTAAATNCAGTAAATGCTTGGTTATTCATCTTTTCTTTTTCTTTTTGATTTTCCTATGATTTTCCCAGTAAATACAGATTTAAAAATCTACTCTCTAAATACAGCAATTTATTGATTCTGCTTCTTCAATCTCATTAATTGATTATTTTCAACTCATATTGACTCTTTCTTACTTTATACACTTAAGAATTCTAACCATTGCAGTAGCAATGGTTACCTCTTCTATTGGAGGTCTATTACACTTGTTTTTCAGATAAAGATTCTTATTATACAGCTTCTGATACATTACTCCTGCATCAAAAATGTGTTATCTCCCAAAGTTCACTGAAGTAAGAAATTATATCAGTTATTTCACATAGACATATAGCATATGCACATGCATGCTCAGTCACTTCAGTTCAGTTCAGTTCAGTCGCTTCGCTCTTCGTGTCTGACTCTTTGTGACCCCATGAATTGCAGCATGCCAGGCCTCCCTGTCCATCACCAACTGCCAGAGTCTACCTAAACCCATGTCCATTGAATCGGTGATGCCATCCAACCATCTCATCCACTGCCATCCCCTTCTCCTCCTGCCCTAGGTCTTTCCCAGCATCAGGATCTTTTCAAATGAGTCAGCTCTTCACAACAGGTGGCCAAATAGAGTTTCAGCTTTATCATCAGTCCTTCCAATGGACACCCAGGATTGGTCTCCTTTAGGATGGACTGGTTGGATCTCCTTGCAGTCCAAAAGACTCTCAAGATTCTTCTCCACCACCACAATTCAAAAGCATCATTCTTTGGCACTCAGCTTTCTTTATAGTCCAATGCTCATATCCATATATAAATACTGGAAAAACCATAGCCTTGACTAGACAGACCTTTGTTGACAAAGTAATGTCTCTGCTTTGTAATATGCCATCTAGGCTGGTCATAACTTTCCTTCCAAGGAGTAAGCATCTTTTAATTTCATGGCTGCAATCACCATCTGCAGTGATTTTGGAACCGAGAAAAATAAAGTTAGCCACTGTTTCCACTGTTTCCCCATCTATTTCCCATGAAGTGATGGAACCGGATGCTATAATCTTGGTTTTCTGAAAGTTGACCTTTAAGCCAACTTTTTCTCTCTCCTCTTTCACTTTCATCAAGAGGCTCTTTAGTTGTGTCCAACTCTTTGTGACCCTATGGATGGTAGCCTGTCAGCCTCCTTTGTCCATGGGATTCTCCAAGCAAGAATATTGGAGTGGGTTGTTATGCCTTCCTCCAGGGGATCTTCCTGACTCAAGTATCAAACCCCTGTCTCCTATGACTCCTGCATTGCAGGCGGATTCCTTATCCTCTGAGCCACCGGGGAATCCTGACATATAGCATACATTAACTTAAAAGTACTTTAACAACCATTATGTTGTTACTAATTAAAACATTGTTCCTGTCAATATTGCTGTTTTGCTCATGAGTAAACTTGTATGCCAGAAGTTTGCACACTTAGCAGTAATAAAGGCATGCCTTGAACCCAGAGCTTATGGCTTGCAATTTGGTATTCTTCCTGCCTCACTTACACATGTGCATTCTTGGATTTAAATTTCTCCTTAATATAGTCCAAATCTAACTTTCTGACATTATATTTCCATTTCTACCATATTGTGTTACAGCATGCTAAAAGTGTGTCTTCAGAAAATATATCATTTTAGTTCTGTGATGTGTAGTTTAAAAAGAAACATTAAAAAACACAAACTACTGTTCCCTTAAATTAACCATTTGCTTAAGGCAAATGGTTCTTCCAAATGTCTCTACACTTTATCAGCTCAGTAATGTAACACATGCTCTTCTCCCGTCCTAGAATATGTTTGCCTATGAGAATTGTATCCACTCTTCAAATGGACTTTCATCTTCCTGGGTTTCCCATAACTTGTATCCATGTTCTCTTGTTCATATGGTTTGAATGATATTCACTTGTGTGCTTCCCTTACAATACTGGAATTTATTTTGTTTATTGAAGAAAGATGTCATCTTATATTTTTGATCACCAATCCAACAACAGTTTAAATACTTAAGAAAAGCTTGATGAGTTGAATTTGGGTAAATCTGCATTGCAACATTCTCTGATGTTATGTTTTAAGACCAGTGCAGTTAAGAATTATAATACTATTGTCCCTATTAAGAGTTGCTTCTCATTTCTTTGAGAAAGTTCCTTTAAAAGACATCTTACCTAGGTATGAAAATAAAGAGCAATACAAGCATATATACTGTATTGTGCAGGGCTCAGACTGCACAGGACAATCATGATGTCAAAACACTCTAATTTTAAAAAGTCTTTTAAGTTGCATAAATATATAGAATAAGTAGTAAGAATAGATTTTTGAAAGTTATTCAAAGTATGTTATCTAAGCTGATAGGACATTTAGGAAATAACAAAACTTTTGACATGGGAAGGCAATCTTAAAACAAATAATGAACCTTAGTCTGTATACTGTGCACACTTTCTGAGCTTATAATTTTATATATTTTGTTTGCTTTATCTTCATAGTTTCCTATTACTGGAGGGTAAAAATGGAAAAACAAGCTGTTATTGCAATGTTATACTAAAAATGTTGAAAAGAGAAGGTGATATAAGAAATGGTTTAGGGTATACTTCATTTAATCATTCTTTTGTTGAAATAAAGTTTAAAATACACATAGTTAGAAATATATTAAAATATTACATTTATAGTATAAGGGTGGGAGGTGGGAGGGGATTCATGTTTGGGCACGCTTGTACACTCGTGGTGAATTCAGGTCAATGTTAGGCAAAACCAATACAGTAATGTAAAGTAAACTAAAGTTAAAATAAAAATTAAAAAAAAAAATTATGGATAAAGAAAGTACTTCTGCTTGTGTTTGTGGGAATTGTTTGTGTATACTAATAGTAATTTTAGATTTATAAAAGTGAGATCATTTCATATATTTTATCCCATACATTATCAAATACAATTTTTGAAAAAAAAAGTTAAAATTGTATATTAATAGTCTCTTCTAATGATCAGCAGTATGACAGAGTAGAAGCACATGAGTTCACTTCTTGTTTCAAAAATGCCAAAATCACAAGTAACTGCTGAACAACCATCAACGAAAACCAACCAAACAACAAAAATTGGAAACTTCCAGAAAAAATAACTGTATACAAAGACAAAGGAGGAGCAACAACAAGCTGGTAGGAAAGACACAGTTGCAATAAAATCAACCCAAATCAATACTGAAATCAGATTGATTATATTCTTGCAGCTGAAGGTGGAAAAGCTCTATATAGTCAGCAAAAACAATACCTGGAGCTGACTGTGGCTCAGATCATGAGCTCCTTTTTTCAAAATTCAGACTTAAATTGAAGAAAGTAGAGAAAACCACTAGGTCATTCAGGTATGACCTAAATCAAATTCCTTATGATTATACAGTGAAGGTGACAAGTAGATTCAAAGGATTAAACTTGGTAGACAGAGTGCCTGAAGACCTATGGACAAAAGTTTGTGACATTGTACAGGAGACAGTGAGCAAAATCATGCTAAAGAAAAGAAATGCAAGAAGGAAAAGTGTTTGAGGAGGCCTTACAAATAGCTGAGAAAGAGGAGAAGCAAATGCAAGGGAGAAAGGGAAGGATATACCCTACTGAATGCAGAGTTCCAGAGAATAGCAAGGAGAGATAAGAAAGCCTTCTTACATGAACAGTACAAAGAAATAGAGGAAAATTATAGAATGGGAAAGATTAGAGATCTCTTCAAGAAACTTGGAGCTTCCAAGGGACTATTTCCTGCGAGGATGAGCACAATAAAGGACAGAAACTACAAGGACCTAGAAGAAGCAGAAGAGATTAAGAAGAGGTAAAAACAATACACAAGACAACTATACCAAAATGGTCTTAATGACTTGGATAACCACGATGGTGTGGTCACTCACCTAGAGCCAGACATCCTGGAGTGTGAAGTCAAGTAGGTCTTAGGAAGCATTACTATGACCTAATGCTAGTGGAAGTGATGGAATTCCAGCTAATCTATTTAAAATCCTAAACGATGCTGCTACTTAATTGCTGCACTCAATATGTCGTCAAATATTGAATACTCAGCAATGGCCATAGTACTGGAAAAGGTCAGTTTTCTTTCCAATCTTAAATAAGGACAATACCAAGGAATGTTCAAACTACTGTTCAGTTGCACTTATTTTACATGCTAGTAACATATGTATGTTTAGTCGCTAAGTTGTGCCCAACTCTTTTGCAACACTATGGACTGTAGCTTGACAGGCTTCTCTGTCCATGGGATTTTCCGGGCAAGAATACTTGAGTGGGTTGCCATTTCCTTCTTTTGGAGATCTTCCTGACCCAGAGATTGAACCAGCATCTCTTGCATTCCAGGTGGATAATTTACTGCTGAGATACTGAAGAATTTTGCTTTGAAGACCAGCAGGGTTTTATCTCAGGATTTTCACAAGTTTGAGGGAAATAGAAACAGACCTCCACAAAGTCCCAGGCACACCAGGAACCAGAGAAAAATGCAGTAACCTCATAAGAGATTGGGCCAGACCCACAGGGTCTCCTGTGGAGGACTGGGGTGGCTGTGGCTCACTTCAAGAACATAGACATTCTCAGCAGCAGTTCTGGAGAGCACTCACTGATTCAAGCCCTCCTGGAGGCTTTCATTTAGATTTCAAGACCTAGCCCCACCCAAGAGTCTGTAGGTTCCAGTTCTGGGATGCCTCAGGCCAGAAAACCAACAGGATGGGAACACAGCTCCACCCATCAACAGACAGGCTGCTTAAAATCTTGATGAATATGAACCTGCCCACCAAAGTGACAAGACCCAGCTCCACCCACCAGTCAGCAGGAACCAGACCTTCCCACTGAGAAACCAGCACAAGCCTCTTAGCTTCACTCACCAGAGGGCAGATAGCAGACGCAAGAAGAAGCACAATCCTTCAGCCTATGAAATGGAAACCACAATTTCAGAAGGTTAGAGACAGCAGAGGAATATGTCCCAGATGAGGAAGCAAGATACAACCCCAGAGAAGAAGTAAGTGAAGTGAATATAGGAGATCTATTGGAAAAAATTCAGAGTAATGATAGTGAAGATCATCCAAGATTTTTGAAAGGAATGGAAGCACAAGTTGAGAAGACATTAAGAAATGTTAAATAAAGAAGTGTTTTATCTATAAAAACTAAAGAACACATGGAGATGAGTGATATAACTCAAAAGAAAAATACACTGGAAAGAATCAATAGAGTAACTAAGGCAGAAGAATGAATAAGTGAGCTGAAAGATAGAATACTGTAAATCACTGTAATGTCACCCAATCCAGGAAGTGCAGAGAGTCCCAATCAGGATAAACCCAAAGAGGAACACACCAAAAATCAAGAGTAATCAAACTGATAAAGACAAAAAAAAAGATATTAAAAGCAACAAGGATAAAGCAATAAATAACATACAAAGAAACTTGTGTAAGGTTATTAGCTGATTTTGCAACAGAAATTCTGCAGGTCAGAAAGGAATGGCACAATATATTTAAAGTGGTGAAAGGGAAAAACTTACAGCTGAGAATACTCTCCCAAGCAAGACTTTCATTCAGATTCAACAGAGAAATAAAAAACTTTACAGACAAGCAAAAGCTAAGAAAATTCACCACCAGAGCAGCTTTGCAACGAATGATGAAGAAACTTCTCTAAGTGGAAAAGAAAAGTCTACTACTAGAAACAAGAAAATTATGAATGAAAAAGCTCACCAATAAAGGCAAACATAAAGTTAAGGAAGGAAATCATCTGCACACAAATATGATGTCAAAACCAGAACTTTGATAAGAGGATAGCACAAATTCAGGGCATTATAAATACATTTGAAATTAAAATGACAACAAATTAAAGAAATATATCAAAACCTCATGGTAACTGCGGACTAAAAATCTACAACAGATACAAAAGAAAGAAAAAGAAATCCAAACACAACACTAAAGTTAGTCAACAAATCACAAGAGAAGAGAACAAAAGAGGAAGGATAGAAAAAAGATCTACAAAAACAAACTGAAAATCTTTAAGAAAATGGCAGTAAGAATATATGTGTCAGTGATTTCCTTAAATGTACATGGATTAAATACTCCAATCAAAAGATATAGGCTGGTTGAGCAGATAGGAAAATAGAATCCATATATTATATATTCTCTTTGAGAGACCTGCTTCAGATCTAGGGACACATACAGACTGAAAGTGAGGGAATGAAAAAAGGTATTCCCTGCAAATGGAAATCAAGAGTAAGCTGTAATGGCAATAATCATATCAGACAAAATAGACTTTAAAATAAAGACTGTTACAAAAGACAAAAAGGACAGTACATAATGATCAAGGGATAAATCCAAGAAGAAGATATAACAATTTTTATCATTGAAAGTGTATATGCACCCAACATGGGAGCACTCCAGCAAATAAACCAATAGTATTAATATCAGCCGTAAAAGGAGAAATTGACAGTGACACAATAATAGTGGAGGACTTTTACACCTCACTTTCATCAATGGACAAATCATCCAGACAAAAGATCAATAAAGAAACCAGGCTTTAAATGACACATTATACCAGATAGACTTAATTGATATGTATAGAGCTTTCCATCCAAAAGAAGCAGCATACACATTCTTCTCAGGAGCATTTGGGACATTCTTCAGGATTAATCACATGCTGGGCCATAAAGTGAGCATCACTATAATCAAGAAAATTGAAATCATATCAAACATGTTTTCCAACCACAGTATGGGATTAGAAAGCATCAACAAGAAAAATAAAAATGAAAAACAGCAACAACTTCCATGGTGGCTCAATGATAAACAATATGCATGCAAATGCAGGAGACACAGGTTCGATTCCTGGTCCAGGAAGATCCCACAGACCTCAGAGCAACTAAGCCCATGAGCCACAACTACTGAGTCTGTGCTCTAGAAACCAGGAGCCACAACTACTGAGCCCGTGTACCACAACTACATCCACTAGCGCTTGTGCTCCACAAAGAAGCCCCCACAACGAGAAGCCTGTGCAGTGCAACTAGAGTGTAGCCCCCGCTTACTGCAACTGGAGAAAAGTACACACAGCAGCAAATCCAGCACACCAAAAATATATCAACAAATTATTAAAAAAATAAAAATTACAAACACATGGAAGCTAAATAACATGCTACAAAAACAAATGGAAACCTGATGAAACAAAAAAGGAAAACAAAAACTACCTAGAAAATTAAAGAACAGCAATCTAAAACCTATAGGACACAGCAAAAGCAGTTTTAAGAGGGAAGTTTATAGCAATACAGTTTACCTCAGGAAACAAACAAAAAACATTAATAATAAGCCTAATGTTACACCTAAAGCAAATAGAGAAAGAACAAAGAAAACANTTACAAGAGCTATCACAGAAATGTAGAGGATCATAAGAACTCTATCCCAATAAAATGGATAATCTGCAAATTCTTAGTAGATACAATATCACAAGACTGAACTAGGAAGAAATAGAAAATAACAGGCTAGTCACAAGTAATGAAATTGAAACTTTTAAAAACTCTTAACCAATAAAAGTCCAGGACCTGACAGATTCAGAGGAAAATTCTATCAAACATTTAAAGAAGAGTTAATACTTACTATTCTGAAACTCTTCCAAATAATTGTAGAGGAAGGAATACTCCCAAACACATTCTATGAGATCATCATCACCCTGATACCATAATCAGACCAAGATACCACAAAGAAAGAAATGTACACACCAGTATCACTGATGAATATAGATGCAAAAATCCTCAAACACTAGCAAACAAATTACTAGTAACAAAATACTAGCAATCTGAATCCATCGATAGGTTAAAATGGTCATAGACCATCAATAGATTTAAAAGATCATATACCATGCATAACCTCAGATATGCAGATGACACTACCCTTATGGCAGAAAGTGAAGAAGAACTAAAGAGCTTCTTGATGAAAGTGAAAGAGGAGGGTGAAAAAGTTGGCATAAAACTCAACATTCAAAAAAGTAAGATCATGGCATCTGGTCCAATCACTTCATAGCAAATACATGGGGAAACAATGGCAACAGTGAGAGACTTTATTTTCTTGGGCTCCAAAATCACTGCAGATGCTGATTGCAGCCATGAAATTAAAAGACACTTGCTCCTTGGAAGAAAAGCTCTGACCAACCTAGACAGCATATTAAAAAGCAAAGACATTGCTTTGCCAGCAAAAGCCTGTCTAGTCAAGTCTATGGTTTTTCCAGTAGTCATGTATAGATGTGAGAGTAAGACAGTAACAAAAGCTGAGCACCAAAGAATTGATGCTTTTGAACTGTGGTGTTGGAGAAGACTCTTGAGAGTCCCTTGGACTGCAAGAAGATCAAACCAGTCAATCCTAAAGAAAATCAGTCCTGAATATTCATTGGAAGGATTGATGCTGAAGCTGAAGCTCCAATACTTTGCATACCTGATGTGAAGAACTGCCTCATTTGAAAAGACCCTGATGCTGGGAAAGATTGAAGGTGGGAGGAGAAGGGGATGACAGAGGATGAGATGGTTGGATGTCATCACTGACTCAATGGACATGAGTTTGGGTAAACTCCAGGAGTTGGTGATGGACAGGGAAGCCTGGCGTGCTTCAGTCTTTGGGATTGCAAAGAGTTGGACACCACTGAGAGACTGAACTGAACTGATACCATGATCAAGTGGAACTCTATTAAGAAATTTTTAATATATTCAAATCAGTGTGATACACTATATCAAAAAATTGAAGAATTAAAACCATATGATCATCTCAATAGATGCAGGAAAATCTTTTTATTAATTCAGCACCCATTTATGGTAAAAAGTCTTCAGAAAGTGTGCATAGAGGGAGCGTTTAGTTCAGTTCAGTCACTCAGTCATGTCCAACTCTTGGGAATCAAAATTACAAATCAGAATTACAAAAAAAATGTCATCTCATGTAAATTCAAATGGCCATCTTCAAAAATTATCAAATAATGTTGGAGAGACTATGGAGAAAAGGGAACCCTCTTACGTTGGTGGGAATGTAAATTGGTATAGCCATTATGAAGAACAGTAGGGAGGTTCCTTAAGAAACTTAAAATTTAGCTACCATATGATCTAGGAATCCCACTGCTCAGAATATATCTGGAGAAAAACATGGCTTGAATGGATCTATGCACCCTTGTTTTCATCACAGCACTGTTTATAATAGACAAATATGAGAAAATCATAAATGTCCATGGACAGATGAATGGATAAAGATATGGTGTATATATAATAAAATATTACTCAGCCATTAAAAATGATGAAATAATGCCATTTGCAGCAACATGGATGGACATGGTGGATATCATACTGAGAAGTCAGAAAGGAAAAACAAGTATCACATGATATTGCCCCTTCTCCTCCCGCCTTCAATCTTTCCCAGCATCCGGGTCTTTTCAAATGAGGCAGTTCTTCACATCAGGTATGCAAAGTATTGGAGCTTCAGCTTCAGCATCAATCCTTCCAATGAATATTCAGGACTGATTTTCTTTAGGATTGACTGGTTTGATCTTCTTGCAGTCCAAGGGACTCTCAAGAGTCTTCTCCAACACCACAGTTCAAAAGCATCAATTCTTTGGTGCTCAGCTTTTGTTACTGTCTTACTCTCACATCTATACATGACTACTGGAAAAACCATAGACTTGACTAGACAGGCTTTTGCTGGCAAAGCAATGTCTCTGCTTTTTAAAAAACAAGTATCATATGATATGTGAAATCTAAAAACAAAAAAAGTTAAACATGTTTACAAGATGGAGTCACAGGCTTACAGTACAACTTAGTGACTACCAGGCCAGGGCAGACCTGTCGGGGGAGGGATATATTGGGAACTCAGGATTGACATGTACATACTACTATATTTACAATAAATAACTAACATAATATATGAGCAAACTCTGGGAGATAATGAAGGACAGAGGAGCATGGTGTGCTACTGCAGTCCATGCGGGTCACAAAGAGTCAGATATGATTTAGCTACTGAACAACAGCAACAACAAATAGCACAGGAGATGTTGCCCAATATTCTATAATAATCTAAATGGGAAAATAATTTCAAAAAGAATAGATACATGGAAATGTGTAACTGAATAGTTTTGTTGTACAAATGAAACTAATAATATTTTCAATCAACTATGCTCCAATATAAGATAAATTAAAAAAAATCTACTAGTGTCACCATTAATGACAAGAAGAGTGTAAATATAAAATTCACTATTGTATTGTCAGAATTTCTCATGCTGCATTTGAACAGCTACTCAGAATTAGTATTCTGTACCTTTTTATAGAGAAAAATGCAGCTTTATTAAGTATATATAACTTAATTTTTTAAGACTTGTTATGATGGAAATACTGTGTGACGTGGACAGAGTGGGAAAAGGCATTATGATTCTAATTATGTAATATGAGATACTCTTATAGTAATGAAACGAGAATAAGAAAGAAGAGGAAATAAAACAAAAAGATATCTGAGTAATGAGAAAAATTTTAGGTTAAACAAGATGAATAACCAAAGTGAGGCAGGAGATTTGGAGTAGAAAGAAGGAAAAGATCTATCAACTGATTGATAAACCAAATGTAGAAACAGGAGAGAAGACTTAGCAGAGCCATGGACTAAATTAGCACTCTCCCTATAAAAGGCTCTTCGTAGAGATATTAATGACTTTTAAGTATATTCCTCCATAACCAGCTTGTCAGGAAATTCTTTTGATTCCAGTTTCAAAGGTATTCTAAATATATCCAGTACTCTCTATTTCAGTTGGAACCTTCCTAATTTTCAAATCACTATCATGTCTCCCTCAAACCATCAATCCAACCACGAATGATCCTTTTGCTACCATTTTATATATGATGCATTTACCACACAGCAGCCAAAATGATCTTTTAAAAACATAGATCAAATCACATCACTTCTCTGTTGGAAATCCTCCAACAACTTCCCTCTTGCACATATAATGATAAATTACATTATGAAAGTAATTGTTTTAGAACCTGTTCTGTTAGCTCTCTCATTGAACTAACTTTGGATCATACTTCCCACCTCTCAATCTGATCCAGCCATCCAAACTACCCTCTTTTTCTGTTTCTGAAACATTTTTTCCTACTTGAGACCCTTTCTGTCAAATCTCTATAGGTGTCTCATAATAGATGTCAAATTAAGTATAAACTCTCTAGTCATTTTCTGACACCTCCACACAGTTCTCACCTTATCATTCTATCATTTCTACATAATACTTGTTGTCTGATACTATTTTGTTTGTTTCTTCATTTATTTACTATCTTTGTGCTGATCCTTGGCCTTATTACTCTCAAATCTATTCCTAGATGTTTCCTTCATGCCGGAGAGTTAGGGAATGAACCTTACAGGCTCAGTTTCCTAGGCATATTGCTGATTTTCTCCATTCACAGGTACTAGCAGGTAACTGAAAGATAAATCACAATATGGAATCAACATTGCCAGGAGAAATATCAATAACCTCAGATAGGCAGAGGACACTACCCTAATGGCAGAAAGCAGAGAGGAACTACAGAGCCTCTTGATGATGCTGAAAGAGGAGAGTGAGAAAGCTGGTTTAAAACTCAACATTCAGTAAACTAAGATCATGGTATCTGGTCCCATCACTTCATGGCAAATAGATGAGGAAACAATGGAAACAGTGTGAGATTTTATTTTGGGGCTCCAAAATCACTGCAGATGGTGACTATAGCCATGAAATTAAAAGACACTTGCTCCGTGGAAGAAAAGCTATGAAAAACTGAGTGAGCATATTAAAAAGCAGACACATTACTTTGCCAACAAAGGTCTGTCTAGTCAAAGCTGCAGTTTTTCCAGTAGTCATGTATGGATGTGGGATTTGGAATATAAAGAAATTAAGTACCGAAAAATTGATCCTTTTGAACTGTGGTGTTGAGGAAGACTCTTGAGAGTCCCTTGGACTGCAAGGAGATCAAACCAGTCAATCCTGAAGGAAATCAACTCTGAATATTCATTAGAATGACTGATGCTGAAGCTGAAGCTCCAATACTTTGGCCACCTGATGTGAAGGGGTGATTCACTAGAAAAAACCCTAATGCTGGGAAAGATTGAAGGCAGGAGGAGAAACGGATGACAGAGTATGATATGGTTAGATGGCATCACTGACTCAATGAACATGAATGTGAGCAAGCTTTGGTAGATGGTGAAGAACAGGGAACCTGGCATACTGTAGTCCATGGGGTTGCAAAGAATTGGACACAACTGAACAACTGAACAGCAAAAATGTAAAGAAAAACAGTACCAGAAAAGCTGCCCAAAGGGGTGACATCTTCAATATGATATGAAAAAATAAGTTTTCCAGATAGACAAGAACAGCAAGCGAAAATATCAGAATGAGAGTAGAGCATATGCATATGCCCAGAGTTCTAAACCATACAGCATATTCAAGGACAGTTTGTATTGCTGAATGTAAAGTACAAAGTGGGTTGGTTGACAAAGATTACAAAGGATATTTATGAACCTAGAACCTATTAGAGTGAAGTGAGTCAGAAAGATAAATACTATGGTATTCTATGGTATTCTAACACATATATACGGAATCTAGACAAATGGTATTGAAGAATTTATTTACAGGGCCAAAATGGAGAAACACACATAGAGAATAGACTTATGAACATGGGGAGAGGGGAGGAGAGGGCGAGATGTATGGAAAGAGTAACATGGAAATTTACATTA
Organism: Redunca redunca; assembly: GCA_006410935.1. Lineage (NCBI taxonomy): Eukaryota > Metazoa > Chordata > Mammalia > Artiodactyla > Bovidae > Redunca > Redunca redunca. The sequence goes on from SJYQ01001364.1 coordinate 45,940, forward strand.
CCTTATGTAAAATAGATAGCCAATGAGAATTTGCTGTATGGCTCAGCAAACTCAAACAGGGTTCTGTATCAACCTAGAGGGGTGAGATGGGGAGGGAGATGGGATGGAGTTTCAAAAGGGAGGGCATATATGTATACCTATGGCTGATTTATGTTGAGGTTTGACCGAAAACAGCAAAATTCTGTAAAGCAGTTATCCTTCAATAAAAATAAATTAATTAAAAAGATTACAAAGAAGATTTCTAAGAGGGAATGGGGTACATTAGCAGTTGATGGAATAGCACCATGATTTACACCTTTCTCCACAAATGCTGAGTAACTTTAAATCAGAAAAAAAAATGGAAAATAAAAAGCAAAATGATTTATCCTAAGTTAACATCTAAATTCCTTTATATAAGCTATTACAAGTAAGGAAATACCCAAAGACAATTTTACAGATAAATCTGCATCTTTCTCAAGTAATGAGAAGTCTAGAAATACCTTCAGCATATATTTGTCTTCTCAATAATGCCATTGATGACCAGACCTCTATATTTCTAAGTCCTTTTTCTGTATCATTCTTAGTATGTTAGTTTTGAGTATTGTGCTGATTGTCTTGTGATGGCAAGATGGCCACTATTAGTCTTGCTCTAAGTATCAATCCTTCTTTTAAAGAAGGAAGAAGGAAAATTGGCAAAGATTTTTCTTTTTTTGAGTTCTTATATTTTTATCGAGCATGATAAGTCTTGACCAGCCATTTCATTGGCCAAAAATGGTTGTCCTACACACCTTTGATGGAGAAGGAAACGGCAGTCCACTCCAGTGTTCTTGCCTGGAGAATCCCATGGACAGAGGAGCCTGGTTGGCTACAGATCACAGGGTCGCAAGAGTTGGACAAAACCACCAACACCACCACACAGCTTTGAAACAGCCAGTCGCTTAGCAAAATGAAATCAGCATACATAACTGGTTTAAATTAAGCATGAGACTTCCTGGGGGTGTCATGGAAATCAAGAAAATCTACCTATATCCTAAATAAGGTATGGTTCTGTTTGAGGGGTTAGGAATAACTGTTGAAAGGGAACAGATAAAATCTGCCAGATATACGGGGTATAGAAATGCTTTCTATAACTTAATCTCAATTTTGTTCTCTAATCTCATATATCATCAATTCTTTATTCCTCATCTCACTCCCACCTCAACTTTCCACTTATATATACACACACACACTCATATATATACGCAGACTGTAGCCATAGTTGTTTCTTGTTCTCAAACTTTTGTGGTTCCCAAAATCTATCATCACTGTAACCCCTGGGAGTTTTCTATTTTGCATTCCTTACCTAGAAATGGCTTTCTTATTTATTGTTTGGCTATGGCTTTCTTATTTATTGTTTGGCTATATCTGCTCAGTTTTCAGTATTAAGCTAAAGTTTCAACCCCCAAACAAGCCTTTATTATGTGCCTTTCTTTCTTTTTCATAGCAGTCTCCACCCTTATGATATGGTACCACATTTTATTTTATTTTTCCTATTTGTCCCCCCTAAATGTCTGTGAACTCTGAGAGGAGAGTCTCATATCTTCTTTCAGTATTATGTTCTCTGCATCTCTTTGTCAGTACCTAACATATCCCAAAGAGTGCAATCAGCAAGTTTTCTATTTTGTTGGCTCTGCATAGTATTTGAAAAAAAAAAAACAAAAAATCCTTTAAAATATAAATGGCTTTAAGCAAGCATATGCTCACCTATTCATGATCAAGCTTTTGGCCTTGGTTATCTATAAGACATTTGAAGTTGTCAGGCCTACAATAAGCAATGAATGTATATTGAATAATTTAATTAATGAAAATTATTTGCAAGTGTAGATGTTTCTGTCTTGGATTACTAAATAGATAGTAGTAGAATTTACCAAGATTGGAATTTTAGGAGGACAAATGGATCTCAGGAAAGGCAAGTTCAATTTGGAACACTTTGAATTTGTGATCTTGCCATTACAGAAAGAGATAAAAATTTGTTATCACTCTCTAGTTACAAGGAGAGATCTTGACTTAGTCATTGAAAGCCTTAATAAAGTTAAAATACTGAAAAAAAGACAGAGGGTGATTGCAAAGAAGAGAGCATTTAAATGAGAAATTAGTATCAAAATGAGAAATTAATATCAAAGCTACTTTAAAAACCCAATGCTTTTGGAAATTAAATGTCCACTTTTAAATGA
>SJYQ01001370.1:24570-40733 GCA_006410935.1 Redunca redunca
CTGCTGCTGCTGCTAAGCTGCCTCAGTTTTGTCTGACTCTGTGCGACCCCATAGATGTCAGTCCACCAGGCTCCTCTGTCCCTGAGATTCTCCAGGCAAGAACACTGGAGTAGGTTGCCATTTCTTTCTCCAATGCATGAAAGTGAAAAGTGAAAGTGAAGTCCCTCAGTTGTGTCTGACTCTTCGCGACCCTATATACTGTAGACTACCAGGCTCCTCCATCCATGGGATTTTCCAGACAAGTGTACTGGATTGGGTTGCCATTTCCATCTCCAATCTCTTCTATATATGAGGATTATATATATATATATATATATATATACATACATACATACATACATACATACATATATTAGCATACGTGAAGAGCTTAGAAAAATATTTGGCACTCAAAATAGTATATATTAGAATAGGTTGCTGCTATCACTATGGATATTTTATTTCACATTGTTTGTGATTTTAATTAAAATACATTTCTACTGAATCAGTCTAATAGATACAAAATCATCTGATGCTGCATCTTCCAAGGACGAAAACACCTCATTTGGCCATGAGTACTGAGTTACTGGGCTTTCAAATGGCAGTAGAGGTAAAGAACACACCTGCCAATACAGGAAACATAAGATACACAGGTTTGATTCTTGGGTTGGGAAGATTCCATAGGGCATGGCCACCCACTCCAGTATTCTTGTCTGGAGATTCCATAGACAGAGGAGCATGGCGGGCTATAGTCCGTAGTGTCACAAAGGGTCAGACACATCTGAAGCGACTTAGCAGGCACACACTAAGAGTCATCACTCAATCTCTGATCTCCTTGGCTTTTACATTTAAGTTGAGAAATTGAAGATTCTTTAAGAAGGAAGATAGCCTCTTCATTCTCCATCACTCTTTAAAATACTGAGTCCTGTCCCCAACTGCTTTTTAAAGATAAATCTTGAAATCAATTTATTGATTGGATTAATTCATCTTGAAAGATATTTCTAGTTATTATTCACAGAATTTGCTGTAGGTTTCTGGGCTTTTAAAAAAGACTAACGAGAGTGGTGAATGGTAATGATGGTTGCATTTGACAGGCCATTCCTTGCCTATGCACCAAAAATGTGTCTTGGGGCCAGTGGAAGTACTTTGAAGCAAGACAGAATAGCTTGGAAGCTGTGATTAAAGAGAATGTGTTTACAAAATAAACTCTAAGATTATAGGAGAACTTTCTCAGTGATTTTCTTAGGTCTTTGATTCAATGAACCAAATCCTGCTTTTCTCCCATGGGGTGAAGCTGACCTAGACCACAATAGAGAAAGTCTGGCAGATAAGCTTGCCAACTCCAGGCCAGAGACAATTAGTGGGAAACAAACTGTAGCCTTTAAAAAGCAGGTGGAGGAATGATAAACAAAAACAAAATCAGGCTCCGACCCTATCTCATGTTTCACTGACCATTCATAACTTTTGCAAACACCTAATTAAAGAGAAGACTTTTCATTTTTTATCCTCAAGCTGTAAATATAACACTATCAATCAGAGAGAGTTAGGGGGGTGAGCAGGTGATAAAGCTGGAATTTCTAACCAAAATGAAGGTTTTTGAGTGTCATATAATTTTAAGACCTCTCTTCTCTCACTTTTGCTATTTTTGTGTTTGTTTGTTTTTAAGGTCTGACTGCTTTTTCTCCAAAGATGATATTCATCACTGAACCACACTCTCCGATTCTGCTCAAAAGCTGCTCTCAGAGGCAACTGAAAAGATTGTTTTATCCAGAATTGTGTTTCTAGCTGCTGTCTTACAGTATAAAACACTGATGCTATTGATGCTAAGTTGCTTCAGTCATGTCTGACTCTTTGTGAGCCCATGGACCCTGCCAGGCTCCTCTGGCCAGGGGATTCTCCAGGCAAGAATAAGTGCTCAATATATAGTTGTTGAATGAACAAAATAAAAGCCAATAGATTTTTGTCCTCTAGTGTCAGCTATCATTGTTTATTGTTTGTTTCCTTTCCATCTTCTAGACATAATGACATTTGGATAAAGTTGTTAATAGGCATACTTTAAAATCAGCAACCTAAAATTCCAAAGTATCTTACACTAGCTTCCTCTATCTTGAAATCTTATCAACCAGCAATATTTCTCTGACTACTCTATCCACTGCTGTTTTCATGCCCTCAACTTATTTTCTATCATATTATTTTCATATCTTATCACACATATTACTATTGAATTTATATGTTTATCAACTGTTTCCATCTTTAGAATGTAAGTCTCAAGGTCTATGCAGGCAGAGATCTGGCCTCCCTGCCTCCCTACTCTATCCCCAATACCTAACATATAGGAGCTTATTAGATATCTGTTTAAAGTCAGTTATTTAATTTAAAAATGTGTTTAAATTTAGTATAATTTAGAATTCATTTTTTAAACTTTTTGACATGTTTTTGAAAAGATATTTTTAGTTATATCCACATGATTACAATCACTATTATTTAAGGTATATGGGTTATTAAGAGTATAAATGAAACATTGACTTCATCTCAACTAACCTATGTGATTATTACTTCCAGTTTGTTTTTAATTAATAGGGATTTGTTAATGCATCATCCTGGAGAAGAGAATGGCTACCCACTCCTGTATCCTTGCCTGGAGAATGCTATGGATAGAGGAGCCTGGTGGGCTACAGTCATGAGATCACAAAAAGTCAAGCACAACTGAGCAACTAACACTTTCACATGGATTACGTTCCTAGTATCATAGGACTTAGTTTTAGAATAGTAATATATAGAATAAACTGTCAGCCACATTTGTCTTAATACTTATTCTCATAAAATTCCTTTAAGTAGGAGTTACTGAAAGTTTTTGGTGTGGTGATAATAAACTGAAGAAAGATAAATTGCCAGAGTTACACATTAAATAAAAAAAAAAGGAGACAGAAATCAGGCATATGAACTTTTGACTTTTTAGGGATTTGTCCATTTTGGTGTAAAAAATTAGGCTAGCAACTTTAAGTAATATATTTTTGTTTAACTGTAATAATTATTGAGTCCACAGGCTTTCCAGGTAGACTATATAAATGAAAACTTCTCTGAGTCATGAAGTTTTAGTAATTTTGTAATTTTAAATTTAAAAATTTACAATAGAAATTTGTAATTTTTTAAAATTTGTAATTTAAAGTTTTTCTGAAATAAATTGAAAATGTATGACTTTTCCTGAATCTTGGGGTTAGATAATTGTCAAATTTATAGGAAGAAGTGAGGTAAAGCTTTCCTAGTATGAACCGAGGTAGTAGTAGCCACAGAACTTTCTCTTCTTCCCATGTAGTTTCACTTTCCTTTTTTCACACCAAAGACTGTTCTTTTCTCAGATTACCACCTCGTTAGTCACACCCCTTTGTGTTATTCTCTTTTCCAAGTAAACATGTTAGAGTTACGCTAAATATAATGTAACCTTTACCACACATTTTAGGTGGACATCATAAAAATCAGTACTACCCACAGAACTTCCAGCAATAACAAAGACACTCTGGCTGCTAATCACATATGGTTACTGAACCTTGAAATGCAGCTCATCCAACTAAGGAGATTACTTTTTAATTTTATTAATTTAAATTTAAATAGACACATGTGGTGGTTGGCTACCATATTGAAAAGCGCAGATGTAGGTTATGCATCTGAAATACTTTCCCTGCTTTCCTTCCCCAAACTTTCAAATGGCTACATTTAAGAGGACCGAGTACAGTGGCAGTTCTCAGTATTTCTGGAGTTTATCTGGCTTGAGGACTAGATGGTCTTCCCCAGAGTTACAAATCAAATGATATTTCCTACCTAAGTTTGTCCAGACTCGTCTCTTTATTTTTCACTCTAAAAGTTTGGCTGAGTTTAGAGCCCAGAGGGTCAAAGTGAGGCTGATTTCTCAGGATTCTCAGCTGGGTGTGGAAATAATGATTCTGTGAGAGCCAGATAACTCATGAAATAGCCAGCACTCATGAGATCCACAGCCAAATTTACCAGATGAGAATGAAGACAGAAAGAGAAACAGAATCAGACAGAATAATACTAATAAAAGTTCCATCTAGCTATCTCTGAAAAATTATTTTATATTGTTCTAAGGTTCAAACTAGACACTGATATCACCATATAGAAAATAGGTATTTTTGGAATTTCAGAGTGGGGAATTTGTGTGCAGAATGAATAAGATAAGAAATTAAAAGATGTTCAAAGATCTGGAAAAACTTGTCTCCCCCCCACCCCACCCCCCACCTCCCAGCAGACCTCCTGTTATTTTAGTTTCCTGTAAGTCATAAGATTTGGCATATAGCACATTCTATTCCACACTGAATTCCATGGATTTCAAAATGTCTATTTTCTTAACTTGGAGAAGGAAATGGCAACCCACCACAGTATTCTTGCCTGGAGAATCCCATGGACAGAAGAGCCTGGCAGGCCCCAGTCCATGGTGTTGCAGAGAATTGGACACAACTAGCAACTAACACAAACTTTCTCAAGTATCATCACCTATTTATTTTACCCCTGAAACAGGAATGGAAATGAAATATATGGATTTCCTGTAAGAATAAAAGCTATATATTATAAAAAGCTTCAGGCTTCCCTGGTGGCTCAGAGGTTAAAGCGTCTGCCTCCAATGCAGGAGACCTGGGTTCGATCCCTGGGTCGGGAAGATCCCCTGGAGAAGGAAATGGCAATCCACTCCAGTATGCTTGCCTGGAGAATCCCATGGACAGAGAAGCCCTAGTAGGTTACCGTCCACGGGGTCGCAAAGAGTCAGACACGACTGAGCAACTTCACCTTATCACCTTATAAAAAGCTTCAACTCACCAAAGGGGTATGAACATCAACCTGCTAGCACTTATTAATATTTATCATGTTTTAATAGATATACAAATTATATATCTATGCTATGCTTAACATGTTTTCTACACAACTAATAAACAAATTTTGCAAAAAAAAAAAAAATCTTCTGAAGCCACTTTTACCTTTTTCTAATGAATACCTTTTTAATGAAGTGAAAATGAAGTCACTCAGTCATGTCCGACTCTTTGCGACCCATGGACTGTAGCCCACCAAGCTCCTCTGTCCATGGGATTCTCCAGGCAAGAATACTGGAGTGGGTTGCCATTTCCTTTTTAGTCAGGCATAATTTTGCAGTTTGGAACATCAAGTAGTGGAAATGGAGTTGTCATGCAATGTAGTGAATCCAAAGGGGGAAATAGAGTGAAATCAGAACCACAGAAACCAATTTCCTTCTCTCTCTCATCCTCCAAAGGAAGGAGGTTATCTGTAATATAATACTTTTAATGAAGACTTGCAGGTCAGAGACAAATAGTGTGTGTGCTACATCTAAGTTTCACTTGAAAAGTTGTATTAGAAACACCACAAAATGAGCAAACTTTTAAGTCTAGAACAGAACCCAGGAAAAAGGAGGCATCTTCAAAGATAGAGCTCTATAGTAGATATATTCATGAAATGCTCATTGAATGGGATTATCAAAAAGTCCCTCAAAAGTCAGTGACCACTTAATTTATCATTCAAACTGAGATACACTGGAGAGTGAAAGTTGATTCTAGCCATAATAAGTTATACTTATCGGATAACCAAGACATGTTGTTACTAAGTCCAAGATAGTACAGCTTGCTTCATGACAGGACAACACATTGAGAGATGAGTTGCTGGGGCAAGGAATAGAAACTTTATTCTCTAACACAGTCACCTGAGGCAATGGTGGATTAGTGTCCCAAAGTAAAATCTTATCAGTTAGAATTCAGACTTCTTTTACACTAAAAAGGGTGGGGGTGTGGCTGGCTGTTGTCAACTTCACAGTACAGGAATCCTTTGTCCAGCGCTATATTAACATCTAGCAGTGTTAGTAAAAAAGGGTTTCATATTGGACCCCCCCACCAACATCTTAGTGTCTTACCACTTTCCACCTTTATATAGTCCACAATGCCACAGTAACAGCCCAGATGAAATGAAAATGGCCCAGGTATCTTAGAAGTGATCTCATCTTGAGTCATACGTCTAGCTTCTGTATATAAGGGAGATACTCTGATCTGAGGCATGATGGGGACCGCACAAAGCAGGGCCGAAAATGACAAGAGGAAGCTAGAAGTAGATCCAAAGTACAGCCATTCCTTTTAAATTCCCCACCTCGCTTCGGCACAGGGCTGAGGGAAACGCCTATAGCTGTCTAGTTTGATCCTGAAGAGGGGATCGAGGTGGTTTGGAACAAGCTCCAGCATGGCTCAGGCAAGTGGGGTATGAGAGGGCGCTAGATGACGATAAGGTGCAACTCCATGTGGGATCAGGATGGACTCAAGTATATGAGAAAAGGTGCTGGTGCTGGTTTCCCAAGGATGGAGATACGGAGGAGCATAGGCGGATGGTGACTGCAGCCATGAAATTAAAAGATGCTTGTTCTTTGGAAGAAAGCTATGACCAACCTAGATAGCATATTAAAAAGCAGAGACACTACTTTGCTGACAAATGTCTGTTTAGTCAAAACTATGGTTTTACCAATAGTCATGTATGGATGTGAGAGTTGGACCCATAAAGAAAGCTGAGGGCCGAAGAATTGGTGCTTTTGAACTGTGATGTTAGAGAAGACTCTTGAGAGTCCCTGGGACTACAAGATCAAACCAGTCAATCTTAAGGAAATCAGTCCTGAATATTCTTTGGAAGGACTGATGCTGAAGCTGAAACCCCAATCCTTTGGCTACCTGATGCGAATAACTGACTCACTGGAAAAGACCCTGATGCTGGGAAAGATTGAAGGCAGGAGGAGAAGGGGATGACAGAGTATGAGATGGTTGGATGCTGTCACCGACTCAATGGACATGAGTTTGAGCAAGCTCTGGCAGTTGGTGATGGACAGGGAAGCCTGGCGTGCTGCAGTCCATGGTTTCACAAAGATTTGGACATGACTGAGCGACTGAACTGAACTAAACTGATGAGTCTATGCAATCATGCAGCTGGAGATACTGGGCTCTTCTGAAACTTTGACAGTGAGTATCAGAACCAGGATGGTCCAGGATCCAGAAATCTGTATGTGATGCATGGCCTGTCAATATTCTCAGCTAAGAGGGACCTCCAGGCTCCTCTGCCCATGGGATTTCCCAGGCAAGAATACTAGAGTGGATTGCCATTTCCTTCTCCAGGGGATCTTCCTGACACAGGGACTGAACCTGCATCTCCTGCAGGTATATTCTTTACCACTGAGCCACCTGGGAAACCCAAGTAAAAGGCATTAACAGACAAAATAAAACAGAAATGGAGAAGGCCACAGATAGAAGATGAGCACAAAATCTCTCCCTATATGCATTCTAGGATGCTGACATAAAGCTGTTGATCTTTATGAAATGAGGAGTCCCAGAAAATCTGGGATAAACCAAGTTAACAGGATTCTTTGCCAAATACTGGCATGGGCATTGTCATTTCCAGACATGACTCTTATTCAGTGAAATGCTCAAATATTTTTTCCTTTAGAGCCTATGTAGAAGTTCTCCCTTAGGCAAAACGGAACTGCTGGAATGATAGCAAGCAGAGCACTGACACACGTGTCGCAGCTTCCTCTGCTTTGGCTCAATGCTGTCCATGTCACTACACCTCCTCTGTGATTTATTTGATAAAATTGTTGGCAATACATACATAAACACGATGGTTTATTTGCCGTGTTGTTGTTTAGTTGCTAAGTCGTGTTCAACTCTTCACGACCCCATGGACTGTAGCCCACCAGTCTCCTCTGTCCATGGGATGTCCCAGGCAAGAATACTGGAGTGGGTTGCCGCTTCTTTCTCCAAGGTATCTCCCAGTCAGGGATCGAACCCACATCTGCTATACTGGCAGGTGGATTCTTTACTACTGAGCCACAAGGGAAGCCTCAAGGGCGTGTTGCCTCCCCATCAGGGAAAAGAACACAGGTCTCCTGCATGTCAGGCAGGGATACTCACCACTGTACTAATGAAGATGTCTTCCTATACTCAATTTATAGTGCTGATAATTAAGCACTGGCTTGGAAAATAGCAAAATGTAAAACAATGTCGGAAGTTACATAAATAATTAACTAATTTCCTATTCATCTCAGTAGCTTTTCTTATAGTCCTTCCTTTATACCTCTGCCTCAAGGGAGCACAGTCTAAAACTAAATCTCTGTCTGGAAAAAAAGAGAAAATGATGATTAATGCCACACAATGACATAAATCCTATCAATTTCTTCTGCTGTGTGGTTATATTCTCAGAGGGCTATTTTGTACAGGTTCCCAGCAGGGTCATTCTGTTTACTTCCCAGTGTTCTTTGTAAACTGTATGAGAGGGTTTGTAACTCAATACAGAGGAGCTTCCCAGGTGGCTCAGTAGAATCTGCCTGCAAGGCAGGAGACTCTGGTTTGAGCCCTGTGTCAGGTAGATCCCCTGGACAAGGAAATGGCAATCCACTCTAGTATTCTTGCCTGGAGAATTCCATGGATAGAGGAGCCTGGCAAGCTACAGTCCATGGGGTCGCAAAGAGTTGCACACAACTTAGTGACTGAAAAACACTGGCAATAGGTGTTGCACAAGCTACACAGATCTGATCTTGTACCCAGATCTATCATTTATGACTTTGGGACTTTGTGCTGCTATATTTGGCAGTTTTGTTTGCCAGGATGCAATCAGTTCCCCTACCAGTGAGCAGGACACTGTTGACACAAATGGTGGTCTCCTGCAGGTTCTCAAATGAGAGTCCCCTGGAAATCACCCTCGACCAAAAGAAGCTATTTCATCCTCTACGTCCTCTATGATTGGAGTCTTTCACATCCAATGATGGGTCGTAGCACAGGTATGAAGGCCTAGACACCATCTCAGTTAGCAACAACTCTACAGGGCCCACCCAGCTCAGAGCTCCCTATGACATCAGCTGAGACCTATGGCAGAACTGTATTAGCATCACAAGTTAACCCCTCTGTCAGCCCACACCTGCCCTCCTTACTCCTCCATGGTGCTATTGCTATGAGAATTCTCCAATATCCTTTTTGCACCTGAACCATTATCTCAGAATCTATTTATAAGAAAAGGGTCCACCATAGATGGTTCATTGTCTAATTCAGGCCTCAAGTTCACTATCTATCATATAAGAGATATTCTAATAGCTAAATTACATTGAGTGACTACTTTATGCCAGGCTCTATTCTAAGCACTTTACAAGGATTAACTATTTTAATTTCTAGAAACCTATGATACAGGTATTAATATCTCTGCATTTATACATATTAAGAAACTGAGGTCCAGAAATCTTCTAATTTGGAAAAAGGTCACAGACCTAGTAAGTGGGTGTCCTAGGCTCAGTCACTGTCTCTACACACTGTACTGAACTTTCCTGCTTTACGAGGCTACCTCACAGAACACTAATTCAAATTAAATGAGAATGTATGTCTATCACAGTGCTGGAAAATAGTTAATCAATACGTGTCTATCTTCTTTAATTGTATGTATGTCTAGGTATCTCTGGAGAAGGCAATGGCACCCCATTCCAGTACTCTTGCCTGGAAAATCCCATGGACAGAGGAGCCTGGTAGGCTGCAGTCCATGGGGTCTCTAAGAGTCGGACATGACTAAAGCGACTTACCAGCAGCAGCAGCAGCTAGGTATCTCAGGGGTCTTGAGGCTGGCAGGAAACCATAGCATGATGTGATGTGCATCAGAAACACTGTTGCTGACTACTAAGTGACAAGTACTGATTTTCTAAGGGTGAATACACGGCCTAGTGGTAGGAACCTGTGTTCTAGAGTCAGATTGCCTACACAAGGAGCCTGGCTCCTCTGCCTGCTACTTCAATCTACTGAACTTCAGTTTTCTCATCTTTTAAAAAGGAAGTGATAAAATTATCTATCTTACAAGGTTTCTTAGAGACTCAGATTAATTGGTGTAAAGTCAACTGTCAGACACATAGTCTGACAGTTACAAATTGAATTAGGGTTACTTATTACTATCATTGTTTAGTTGCTGAGTGGTATCCAACTCTTTTGCAACCCCATGGACTGAGTCTCCTCTGTCCATGGGACTTCCCAAGCAGGAATACTGGAGTGGGTTGCCATCTATGCATAATATTATAATTATCATTAATTATTATTGTAGGGGGATTTTTTTTTTTATTTAGAACTAAGTTTATGTTCATACAGCTTGAAAATTTAAATGACTAGCTTAAAGAAGGTGAACTTCATATTGGATAATCCAATGCTGGCATGGTCTGCATACATTTCAATATGGTGATAAACCAACTTATTCTTGCGTCGTGGTACATGATGCCTGCCAAAGCTCCAGCTGTCACATTTGCATTCCAAGCTATAGTAGGGAAAAGGGAGAAAAGAAGGGGAATATTTCCTCCTTTGGAGAGTGTCCCACCAAAAATATTACCCTACATTTTGTGGAATAATTGGTTTACATGCCACATCTAACATGTATGTGAAGCTGGAATAAGATGGCTTTCATTTCAGACAGTGACATGTCAACTAAAATCAGGATTTTGTTAAAGAGGTGAAAACAAACAAACAAGGCTTGATGCTACAAGGCACAAAGCCGTCTTCACCACAGTGGGTGATTCCTCAAGTCATCCACTTAAGAATAAGTCGTGATGCTTTTCTGGTTGCATTCACAGTAACACACAAATTATTATTTCAGGTATTGCAAATATGCCATGTCAGTTAATTTAAAATCTGAGAATTTTCATTCTTATCCTAAACATTTTAACTCATTTTTGTAAGTACTTATGTTTCTAACAATTTTAATTTGCACAGTGAAATTTACAGTAAGAAATGTAAAATCATAAAGTAGAAAACAGTACCCCATGCTAATACTTGCAGGTATGTCATAAATAAAACATAAAGCAAGGAAAATGAATATTGGTTAAAGGAAATCCAAAGCTTAAGACATTTAAGTTTGTTATATAAATACATTGTGGTAAAGTTCATTGGAAATTGATCATGTGGAAAATAGATAAGTAGAACATTAGAATATCAAGACTAGGCCTTATGGTGTCCAATATGAAGAGATCAAGAGAGAAGTCATTGTTAGCAACATTCTCATTATGTACAATGAAAAAGGAAAAAAGATTTTGAAATCATTTAGGAAATTTATGATTAAAAAACTCCTACTTGACATAGTTTACTCTCTATCTCCTAAATACATGTATTTCAAAGTGCAAAGATTTCAAGCAACAGAAAAACAATGTGCAGAGGCATTCAAATCAAACTCAGAATTTATAACAAGGAAGAAATCACCACATAAAAAGAAACACATTACAGTCTTGGAAGAAATTGAATATTTTTCTCCTAAGATTGCATTAGACAGAAACCACCCAGTTTTCTCTAGTTTTTTAATTCAACTTCACCCTGAAGCCAGCCAGTCAAAATATAAAATTGCGGGAACATGATTCTCAGCTGCACTACAAACCCGGAGAAATGTTTTTCTCAGTGTATTATCTCATTAAAGATAAGAATTAGCTAAGAGAAAGACAGCCGGATGAGCTGGTCTGTTGTTGAACAGGCTCTGCTGTGGACAGGAGTGGCATTTAGGAACTACAGATTCAGCAAAGTATCCAAAGGCAGTCTGGCTCATCCGTTTGCTATCCAAAGAAAATAGTGTGAGGGAAGAAATCGTCCTGAACCACAGTTGCAGACTTTTCAAAATGAAAAAACACAAATCTAGAAGAAAAAATATGAGCCATTGATTCTCCGAGGAGCGGTGGGCCTTGACTCTTCGGTAAAAGGAAAATAACACGTAACTGATTATCTGATGAAGAGGCCCAAACAATGAGACATAGTGTAGTACCCCTAACTGCTGTGTGTGTGTGTTTTATTATGAAGATCACATTGATAACAGAAGTTTCAGCTGTATGGCATTATGTTTCAACTTCATTAGACACTACAGCATGCTCATCACTAAAAAAGTCTGGGTTCCATCCACCACCATGTTATTGAGGCTCTTTACCCAATCACCCTCCCCTTACCTGCTTCTCCTCTTGTAATCGCTACTCTATTCTCTATATCTGTGTGTTTGTTTTCTCTCAGTTCAATTTGTTTACTTTTTTTAATATTCAGCATATGAGTGAAATATAGTATTTATCCTTCTTCATCTGACTTAATTTCACTTAGAATAATACCTTCAAAGTCCATTCATGTTGTCACAAAAGGCAAAATTTCATCTTTTTATGGCTGAATAGTATTTCATTGTATTATATACCATATTATCTTTATCCATTCATCCGTTGATGGACATTTAGGTTGCTTTCATATCAGCTATTGTAAATAATGCTGCGATGAACATAGTGCCGCACTGTTCAGTTCAATTCAGTTCAGTTCAGTCGCTCACTCGTGTCCGACTCTCTGCGACCCCATGAACCACAGCACGCCAGGCCTCCCTGTCCATCACCAACTCCCAGAGTACACCCAAACTCATGTCCATTGAGTCAGTGTTGCCATCTAACCATCTCATCCTCTGTCATTCCCTTCTCCTCCTGCCCTCAATCTTCCCCAGCATCAGGGTCTTTTCAAATGAGTCAGCTCTTTGCATCAGGTGGCCAAAGGAGTGGAGTCTCAGCTTCAACAGCAGTCCTTCCAATGAACACCCAGGACTGATTTCCTTTAGGATGGACTGGTTGCATCTCCTTGCTGTCCAAGGGACTCTCAAAAGTCTTCTCCAACACCACAGTTCAAAAGCATCAATTCTCCAGTGCTCAGCTTTCTTTATAATCCAACTCTCACATCCATACATGACCACTGGAAAAACCATAGCCTTGGCTAGATGGACATTTGTCAGCAAAGTAATGTCTCTGCTTTTTAATATGCTGTCTAGGTTGGTCATAACTTTCCTACCAAGGAGTAAGCGTCCTTTAATTTCATGGCTGCAGTCACCATCTGCAGTGATTTTAGAGCTCAGAAAAATTAAGTCTGACACTGTTTCCACTGTTTCCCCATCTATTTGCCATGAAGTGATGGGACAGGATACCAGGATCTTAGTTTTCTGAATGTTGAGCTTTAAGCCAACTTTTTCACTCTCCTCTTTCACTTTCATTAAAAGGCTCTGTAGTTCTTCACTTTCTGCCATAAGAGTGGTGTCATCTGCATATCTGAGGTTATTGATATATCTCCCATCAATCTTGATTCCAATTTGTGCTTCTTCCAGCCCAGCATTTCTCATGATGTACTCTGCATAGAAGTTAAATAAGCAGGGTGACAATAGACAGCCTTGACATACTCCTTTTCCTATTTGGAACCAGTCTGTTGTTCCATGTCCAGTTCTAACTGTTGCTTCCTGACCTGCATACACGTTTCTCAAGAGGCAGGTCAGGTGGTCTGGTATTCCCATCTCTTTCAGAATTTTCCACAGTTTAGTGTTATCCACACTGTCAAAGGCTTTGGCATAGTCAATAAAGCAGAAATAGATGGTTTTTCTGGAATTCTCCTGCTTTTTCAATGATCCAGCAGAAGTATCAGTTCAGTTCAGTTCAGTCGCTCAGTCATGTCCAACTTACATCTTTTCAAAGTTGTGGTTTGGGGTTCTTCAGATAAATATCTAGAACTGGAATAGCTGAATCATATGGTAATTCTATTCTTAATTTTTTGATGAATTTCCATACTGTTTTACATAATGACAGCATTGATTTACATTTATGCCAACAGGGCACAAGTATTCTCTTCTCCACATTCTCTAACAAATCACTTCCAAATGTTGATTTGTTATTCCTTGCCTTTTTGATAGTAGCCATTCTGACTGGCAAGAGGTGATATCTTGGGATTTTAATTTGCATTTCCTAGTTAAAATTTTATGTTTAGGGAAAAAAGGGTAATATTTTACTAACTCTTCTAACAAAAACATATTAATTTACTAGATGTTATAAAAATTCAAAATCAGAAGATGCAAATATCCTTTTTCATTCTCTCTTCTCTCCCTCCTTCCCTTCTTCCCTCTCTTTCTCTCTCCCTCTCACTGTTTCTCTAAAATAAAAGAAAATATTAAACACCATAGTTTTGAGACTATTTCAAATATAAAAAGAAAGTCCTAGGTTAGATGTGAGGCATTTATTGATGTTATCTAAACTCCCAGACGTTAATTTCTTCAATTGATACATAAGAATAATAACACCTATTTCCAAAATGATGCTGAAACGCAAAGTACACTAGCTTTGTGGCCAGAAATATCTACTGACCCCCTGTTTCTAGCTTCTCTGAGCCTCATTCTCTCACCTACCTTCTGGAGGTGGAGATGAGATGAAACACGTAGAACAATCTCTGGCACACATTGGACTCCCCTCACTTCCTCCCTGGTCTATTGCTGTAACGTTAATTGTTCTAAGCCAACGCAAACTCATACGCTTCCCTAAAAGATAGTCTCATTGAAATCCAGCATTATCAGACTTATATCCTGAATACACCACCAGGCTCCTCTGTCCATGGGAATTCTCCAGTCAAGAATATTGGTGTGGGTTGCCTTGCCCTCCTCTAAGGAGTTGTTTAGCACCCCACTCTAGGACTCTTGCCTGGAAAACCCCATGGATGGAGGAGCCTGGTGGGCTGCAGTTCGTGGGGTCGCTAAGAGTCGGACACGGCTGAGCTACTTCACCTTCACTTTTCACTTTCATCCATTGCAGAAGGAAATGGCAACCCACTCCAGTGTTCTTGCCTGGAGAATCCCAGGGACAGGGCAGCCTGGTGGGCCGCCGTCTATGGGGTTGCACAGAGTCAGACACAACTGAATCGACTTAGCAGCAGTAGCAGCAGCAGCAACCAATAAAACTGCAAGGAGATCCAACCAGTCCATCCTAAAGGAGATCAGTCCTGGGTGTTCATTGGAAGGACTGATGTTGAAGCTGAAACTCCAATACTTTGGCCACCTGATGCGAAGAGCTGACTCATTTGAAAAGACCCTGATGCTGGGAAAGATTGAGGGCAGGAGGAGTAGGGGACGACAGAGGATGAGATAGTTGGATGGCATCACCAACTTGATGGACATGGGTTTGGGTGGACTCCAGGAGTTGGTGATGGACAGGGAGGCCTGGTGTGCTGTGGTTCACAAGGTCACAAAGAGTCGGACACAACTGAGCGACTGAACTGAACTGAACCAGTAAAAGCTAGAGAAGAGATTTTTATAGAGAAAGCAAGGAACAAAGCAGGAAATTATTTCACTGACTATAGCTGAAGCAGTTGTCTTATTTAGGAGAGACTTATTGGCTGTTTGTAATTGTTGTTTTTAAATTTCAATGTCTCAGATTCCTGTGAACTGACTCTAGCTTAGGTTTTAGTTTGCCTACATAGGCTACCAGAGTGTTAGAGCCATCTCAGTCTAGCAGCTTACTTGTTTAATTAATAACCATTATCTTAAAAATATTCTCTGTATTTTCTTCTATCATTTAAATGCTGCTTTCCATGGTCATTAATCCATCTTATTATGTCTCCGTGTGAGATGGGAATCATACTTTGTTTTTAATGAAAACAGAGTTGATAGATGCCACAAACTGAGTGTCTATGTACCACCACCCCCAATTCATATACTAAGTTTTATTCCAAAAGTGATGGTATTTGGAGGTGGAATATTTGAGAGGTGATTATGTCGTAAGTTTTATGTTATTTATAAGCCATTCAGTCTATGGTATTATTATTATTTTTTTTTTTGAGGACAGCCTAAGATAATAGGCTAATTAAGGGTTTGTTTTTTTTTTTTTAGTGACTTAGTATAAAATTTTTTCTCCCAAAATTTTCCACATCATCTAAAGTTTCTAATTTACTGTATATATTCATAGTGTTATGTATCTATACAATATGTCTATCAGTCCTAGTTTCTATGCCTTCTTTTTGCTGTAATGAATCCGTGTGGGTAAGATGTTGGTTATTTTATTAGTCTCTGATATCAGTTTGGGTTCCTTGTTTCCCACTTCATTGCTTATGTGTATACTTTTTATTCTTTCCTTTTTCCTACTTTGTTTGAGCTTAGCTGTGTACCTTTTCTAACTTCTTTTTTTTTTAATTTTTATTTTAATTTTAGTTTACTTTACATTACTGTATTGGTTTTGCCAAACATTGACATGAATTCACCACGAGTGTACATGCGTTCCCAAACATGAATCCCCTCCCACCTCCCACCCCATACCATCTCTCTGGGTCCTCTCCTTGCAGCAGTCCCAAGCATCCTGCATCCTGCATCGGACA